>JANZLH020000025.1:129019-141556 GCA_026770325.2 Erythroxylum fimbriatum | reverse complement strand
ATTTCTCAAATCAACATCCAAAAATCTTTTCTTTGATGTCGACACCCATTTGTCCATGACTAGCAAATTAAAAAAAACTTGAAGAAAGAATCAAGTTTCTTTGGTAGCTAGAGCGTGAAGTCACCGCCACGCCCACGTCATAAGAAAAGAATTGTTTTCTTATGAAACTTAATAACCTGCGAGGTATACACGAAGAGCACGGATAATGTTTTGGAATTCAAAGAGTTTTGGCTGTTAACATTAATAGTCTAACAACAACGAATAGTTAAATTTGAGGCTTAGAGTGGCGTGCTTGGAGTCTCTTCAATGCCTTGAAGTAAGACAGACAGCATCAGTATCTGACAAATCCACCATAGGCATTGGGCAACAACACAACCTCTATATGCATACAGCATATATATATTCTTAAAAAAAAAAAAAAGAGGGTGGGCATCTCACTAAGCTGTAGCTTCGCTACTGTCAGCAAGTGAAAGTAAATATGCCCTGTGTTAATTTCCAATTTCTTTTTCATTTTCCCCCGCTGCATGCATTCTCGCCTCCACACAAAAAGATTGAAAATCACTGATATTTACAGTTCAGAATAATGGTTGTCCAGCTATTTCCAGTTTTTGTAGACAGATTTTACCTGGCATTTGTACACGGGGACACCTCAACTTCGTACTTTGCGATGTAAAGATCCAGTTAATATATGAAAAGAAAATGAGTGAAATTTCCTTATTATAGAAATTCGATTCATACTAGTGGGCCTTAGGTGAGAGGCTAAGCCCGACAACGTTATCCACTTCTCATCCAGATTTAACCTTAACCATGCCAGAGACGAGGTAACAAACCCAATACCATAATCGTGGCGAAACCATTAGCACACAATTGAATTAAGCGTCACTTCTTCCTTCCGACAATTGTTCCTTGGCAACCTATCATTAGCTTCGACAAATTCCTTGCATTTCACAGCTTTATAAAAGTTGGCACCGTTAGTTATGGAATTAGCTACTAGTGGTGATTTTTGCTCTCCAATCAATCGAAATGCATGTGGGTCATGGCCAAAGATGGCTTCTTTCTCATGTGGGTCGTGGCCAAAAATGGCTTCTTTCGGTTTCCACACTCGTGGGCGTCGATGGGTTCCAGTACTTGCAGTGAATTCATCAATACCTTCAAATGGGTATGTTGGTGGAAACAGAAGTAGCAGTGGCTTTAGATACAACATTGATACTGGTACCAGTTATAAGAGGATTTACAAGAGACTGGAGTCCTGTTTGGTGGTACCTCCGCCTAAAGAGATGAAACCACGTGCCATCATTAAGTTCCTCGGTGGTGCCTTTATAGGAGCTGTCCCTGAAGTCACCTACAGGCACTTTCAGCACCGCTACTTCCTTTCTCTTCGCTTTGTTTAATTTGTTTTAACATTTTGTATTTCTCTTGTGCATTGTTGTCTATGTATTTGGCAGCTATTTCATTGAGCTTCTGGCGAAAGAGGGGTATCTTATTATTTCGGTTCCTTACGATGTGACTTTTGATCATGCCCAAGCTACTAGTCAAGTGTATGAGCGATTCAATGCTTGCTTGGACTTGATACTAACATCTGGGTTGCCTGATGCCAATCTAACTCCTGCCCAGCTCGTTGATCTTCCTATTTTTTCTGTTGGTCATAGGTGCTTTCACTTTCTCGGTGTCTCAACTTTTGTTTGTTCTCTTATGAATTTTTTGTAGTTACAAACATATGGTGACTGAATTGTATATGTCCTTGTGTTACTCGGATGTTGTAGCAATGGTGCACTTCTCCAGGTTCTTACAGGAAGTTATTTCTGTGACAAGATACCAAAGGTATGGCTTTTCGTTGCTATGCCTGGCTCTTTAGTATTTTGCTCGTCAGGAAGTTAATTGCAGAGACATAGGGGTACTAGCACTATGTTGTTCAAGCCTGCTTATAGATAGAACTAAAACAATTTGTGGAATGTGACAAAGAATATTATCTCGTGTGGAAGGCCAATGCCATAATCTCCTTCAACAACCGGCCTGCTACAGAAGCAGTACCATACTTTGAGCAGGTATAAATATTTTATTTGCACTTAGTCCTCCCACTTATCCAAGACTAAGACTATGATGGCATCTCTCATAGAATGCTAATTCTTTTTTCCTGTGGAAGCTTTACTTTGCATATAGTCTGGAGTTATTTATCTGGGTTTTTTCTCTTTCTGTACTTGTGGACATGATGCCTGTCCCTCTATTCCTTTCCATTAGTTTTCTCATTTTTAGTACATCAGCATGTTTTTTGGATTTGAATGTTAAGATCATAAAACAATAATATTTCTTTTAGTTACAACCGCCTGTTTGGCTTTTTCTACAATTAAAACAAGCTATGAAGCAGCAACATGCATGTCTTTGGGATTTGAGGTGCTGAGATCATAAAACAGTTGATCTTTTTGTCAGTTACCAGCTGCCTATTTGGCTTTTAAGAAGCATCTATCTTTAACTTGTTCCTAGTGAGCAGAAGGCGTGGAAAATAATCTGTACATTAAATTTAGAGTAAGTGGAAAATGGTTAAAATGGCCACATTACTTCATTTTGAGGGTAGAGTTATTTTCTTGTTGCAAAATAATATTCCTGGCAAATATCAAGCCCTGAAGAAGAATATATAAGATATATGATGATTTGACCATTCCTAACCCGTACAATGAAGTTTGGCTAATATCCTTGTGTTGTGGTTGCTTGCTGCTCTTAATTTTATGAATTTGTTATTCTTTTAGTACTGAAGATCAATTCTTCAAGGTTGTTTCCATTCTTTTAGCACTGAAGATCAATTCTTCAAGGTTGTTTCCATGTCAACATTTAGTTTGAAAGAATATCTGGTCTTCATATTACAAAATGCTAACAGCAAATGCTCTGGGCATATGGTCATAAAATTTCTCGGTAATTCTTCATGAAACATTTTAGAGAATTGGCAAGAATTAGTATTTTGTCTCTATTTGAATTAATTGATAACTCTAGCTGATGAGAGCAATCCAACTTAGTTGTTTTGGTCAAAGCAGTAATTGCTATTAACATTACACTGAACCTGCAGTTTGGTCCACTAGTTAATCAAATGATGCCTATTGTGGAAGCATCTCCAATTTATACAATGGCTAGGAGCGCCTCAGGTAAGTTGCTTATTAGCATTTCCTATTGTGTCTTATTCATTAGGTTTTTCCGATACGTTTAGGTTTTAATTAATTAACCTCGATAATCTCCAAGTGCACTAGTCGTTCGCGCAGTACCTAGGATGTCGATCCCATGAGGAGGGATAATCTAATCCTAAAATCTAAGTCCAGAATAATTCGCAAAATTCAAAATGTAACGGAAATAAATGAGAATTCAATTTAATCAATCAAATCAATTCAAGAATCAATTATGAAAATATTAACAATTTAGCAGTTGCAGCACACACTTTAGAATCATCCTAAAGGAATTACCAATTGAGAGAGAGAGAATTTTACCTATCTTTAACCGTAACCTAATCGATTATGAATTACTGGATTATTAGTTCTAGACGATCCTAAGGTTGATTACTCTCTCTCGAGTTATAATCATTAATCATAAATTATAAACCCTAATTATATTATGGAAATTACAATTTCTCAATTAACAACCTATCAAAAACCTTAATTAGATCTGAAGTTGTCCAATAAACTATCGGAAGCTTATTCAAGGTTTTTGTTCGCACAATTTTACTGATTTGATTTAATTTTTTTATATTAAATTACCCAACTCTCGTTATCCCAATTTAATTATTTTTTTAATTCACCCTCTCAGTTTATTATCATATTATGTATGTCCATAATTAAATTACAATAAATCTAAATAATGCATAAAAAAAGTATATTTCATTAAATCAAAGATAAAATCCTAAATGTGAGTTTAGAAACATCAACATCTAAAAATTCTATCATTAGTTGTTATTCCAATTCTATAAAATCTATCCCGTTAAGTCCTATCCATTGATGCATTCACACAATTTACATTATGCAACCTAAACAAACTATCATCAATATGCAAAATTCACGTTCAAAGTAAAAACACACAATTCTCCCCACACTTGAACAACACATTGTTCTCAATATGAGAAGGGTACACAAACACACCAGGGGAAACTAAAACACAATATACGAAAAATATAAGAAGAAAATACTAACAAAAATGAAAAGAAAAGGGTTAGAGCACGAAACTGTTTATGGTGATGAAGGTGGTGATGGTGTTGGAGGTAGTAGTTGGACGCCTTGAGCCTCGAAGTAACGATGGATCCAACGTATATCCCGACTCTATCGTCGTTGTGTTCGGGTCATCTCCTTCATTCTTTTAGAGTTCTTCGCAAGAGTATTTGTAATTACTTTGATGTTTGTGGAGGTTGTATCAAGCACTTTCTTTCAGCCCAGTTTCACTGTTTCTTCTTCCTCCTCGGACTTTTCATTAGTCGAGTCCTCTTCTACCTGCTAAGGCGGCGCTGTACTCAAACTCGCCTGATTAGCCATGATCTTCACATGCATCTTTCGGTTGATATCTTGAAGTTCCATGTTATGGGACTTAAGGATTTCATTAAGCCATAGATGATGATGATTTAGAAAATCTAAGAGGTGAACGGTTAAACCACTACAGTTCACACCATAATTCTCAACAGTGGCGGAAACCAAGTACCCCATACCCAAATTGTTACTCTTCTTACGTAGAGTTCCAACAATAGCGTTCAACATATGTGTGGAGGTGTACAATGAGATGCTGTGATCCATGCACCACAGTAGGAAAAGTTTTTATGTTGAGCACTTGTTGGATTCCGATTTATCAAAAACCAATTGGCATATGAATTTGTGCAATAACAAGTGCTCATATGTTCTTATGATGTTGTGGGTATTTTTAGCGTCGAATCGCTCTTAGTGAGCTCATTCCAATAGTGAGAAGCACGAAAATCATCGTGTTGATCGATAATGGAAGACTCGGGGAATTTACAAAATATCGCACAGGATTTTGATGTTCAACTCATAGTTTCGTCCCTGTAACCTAAACTATATTTCTTTGGGGTTACTAGGTTCGTGATATAGGGAAATGAAGAATTCTAGAGCGAGCTCCTGGTAGACAAGATATTGGAAGTGTATGAATGTTGCCCACTGAATTCTTTCTGCTAAGTTCTCTACCCTATCCTGCAGTTCTAGCCTATCAAGTATATCAAAATTAAAATATTTCGGGACTAAAATTTGTTTAGCATTGAGGGATTGGAAACGAATGCCTTCCTCCTCTGTGTAGATCGGGAAGGGTGCTCCGAAGTCTATTGCCTTGTTCCTTTGCTTTCGTCTTGTGACTTCGTTTCGCCCCGATGATTGATCGCGCTTTGCTGACTACTTAATGCGCGACATACTGGCTTGCGGGTAGGTAGAAGTTGGAAGAGACTGGAAGTTTGAAATTTGGGTAGAGACAAGTAAGAGTGTTTGGAGGTTCTAAAGATAAAGGAAAAATGAAAATGAGTGAAAAAGTGAAGTTAGAAATGACTATATAGGTGGATAGAGGGTAAAATGGTAAAAAATGAATCTAAAATTTGCGTGTCCCCTTTTAATGTGGCCTGTAATTTTTTCACTAATTTTTTTATTTTTTTCTTCTTTTGTCCTTCTACACTTTTCTGAGATCAGTTCTTAACTCTTTATAGCTCTTTCACCTCTCTTTTGCTGACTTCCTCGATTATCTAATTCATGTCGAAGTCCTATGTCTTCCCGATTTTATTTGGAAATGAAACAACCTAACTACGGAATCCAAACTATCTAAAAATCAAAGGAAATAACATGGAATTAACAATACATGAATTGCCTCTCATACAGCGCTTCTTTTAACGTCAGTAGCTCGAACTCTTCTTTGATTGGAACTCAACCGGGGTCAATTATGAGCAGTTTGCTTTCACCCTTTTCGTTCAACATTAGTTTTGTAGTTTGTAAATAAGCTATAAATTGCAAAATGATCAGAAGGACAATATTGATAAAGTTGAGAAAACTAATTTTACTAACAAACTGTCAATAAAATAAGGAATAACAAAACTCTCTGAATCTTCCATCGAATCTAACAGTTTGTCCTGTAAGAAGGTGAGTTGCTCTCTTTTTTCCTTAATCACCTTCATCTCCTTTACTTCTTCCGCTTTATGAATAGAGACTTTCATAGCTTCTTCAAACTCGATGTTTGTTGTCATCTGTTCTTCGTCCTTTTGTTCTTTATAAGATTTGAACACATCAATTATCCTAAATGAGCTACTATTCTTTAGATTCTTTAACATATCATTCATGTTGAATGCCACTTGGTCATAATTAATGAGAAGGATAAGGTTCTTTTCATGAACATCTATCCAAGATTTTTTTATGTTCATACATGGTATATTAAGAACTGGTGAATAAAGGTTGGCCTTCTTTTCTTCAATCTCTTTCTTCGTCTCTTGGTCTTCAATAAGGTGGGGTTTAGTTTGGTTTCCACTGGTCCTTCTGGCCTTTCTCCATTCTTAAGTGCGATAGCCTCATATTGCTCTCTTTGATGTATTTCCATATTACTTCGAGAGTCTTCCACACTTCTATTACAAAATTTTTGAGAAAGTTGTCTCACTCGAATTTCTAGATTGTGAATAGACGAGGCATGATTTTCCTTTACTTGCCCAATTTGCTCTTTTAGTCTCTTCTGGCCTTCTTCCATGTCCGTGAGCTTATCTAGGATCTTGTCCAATTTAGAATCCCACGAATTGGACTCATCTTGTTGAAATCCTAATAGGTCTTGATGTCCTAAGTGAGTCCTTACATTGTTGGACCAATAGAAATTTGGGTAGTTCTGCCACACCGGAGTGTACATGTTCCAATAAGAATCGTTACTTCCCCAACCATACTGTGCCTCATTGTAGTTCACAAAATTTCCTTGTTCCCTATAATATCTATCCTCCATCATTGTTCTTTCCATTTCTTCTTGGCATCTAGTTCTTCAGATGTCTTATTCTCACTCTAAAATGTCTTAATGTGTCTCTACTTTACGCAATAAACTTCTTTCTCTCTCTTTTTTTTAAACACGAAAAATGGTGAAAACCCTTCTACTACAAGAATTTAACTAATCACCTCCCCAAAAATGGTGCCAAAAACTTGATCATGGTTTTTCGATTTGTGTAAATTTTAATTGATTAACCTCGATAATCCACAAGCGCACGGGTCGTTCACGTAGTACCTAAGGTGTCAATGCCATGAGGAGGGATAATCTAATCCTAAAATCTAAGGCCAAAATAAATCGCAAAAATTCAAAATGTAACGAAACTAAAACAAAAATTCAATTCAAGAATCAATCATGAAAATATTAACAAATTAGTAGTTGTAACACACACTCAAGAATCAACCTAAGGAACTACCAATTGAGAGAAACAGAATTTTACCTATCTTTAACGCTAACCTAATCGATTATCAATTACTAGATTATTGGTTCTAGACGATCCTAAGGTTGATTACTCTCCCTCGCGTTATAATCATTAACCCTAATTTATAAATCCTAATCAGATTATAGAAGTTGCAATTTCTTAATTAACGACCTATCCAAAACCTTTATTAGATCTAAAGTTATCTAATAAACTATTGGAAACTTATGCAAGATCTCTCTTCACACAATTTACCGATTTGATTTAACTCTTGTTTTATTAAATCACCTAACTCTCATTAGCCTAATTTAATTATTTTTCATTCAATTCCCTCTCAGTTTATCACTGAATTATGTAATTATAGAAATTAAATCACAATAAATCCAGTAAAACGTAAACAATCAATTTTCATTAAATCAAAGATAAACCGGAAGGTGAGTTTAGAACATCATCAACATCCAAGAATCCTATCATCAACTATTATTTCAATTCTATACAAGAATAAAATTGGGACATAACAGGAAATATGAAATTGAGCAGACGATGGGAGACAGCGATTTTGGGAAACTCTTGATCCAGGAAGTACGTCAAGTCGGCTTCTTCTTCACTCTCTCTTCCTTCTTTTTTTCCTCAATCTCTCAATAACTCACTCTAGGGTTTCTCTCAAAAGTGGTTGATGCAAATGCTCCCTCCTCTTCTTTGTCTTATTCTTTAAATACCTTTTGTGTTTTGAGCAACCCTAGGATTTTTTGGAGGTCCAAAAGGTCCGAAAATTCTCAAAACTTGACGTTTTTGAGTGTCTACATGTCTGCCCGATACAAGCCATGATCGTGACCCTGCATGCCACAATTGTGGGCCACATTCGAGCCTTCTGTCACGATCATGGCAAGCAAGCGAAGATCGTGGGCCATGTCCTAAGCTTCTGTCACTATCGTGGATGGGCTGACTCCAGTGCTTCTGTCACAATCGTAGACTATTGTGCCATGATCGTGGACTGTTGATTCAGCCCGAATGTCTTTGAAACTTCTATATTTTTCGCTGTTGACCTTGAAACACTAACAAACACATCAAGGTACCTAAAAAACATAATAATTAAGCTCAAAGACTTGTACTAACTCATAAAACACTTAAAACATAAATAATTAACAAACTAACACAATTCTAACCTAAACAAATACTAAATAATTGAATTGATCATTAAATACATATCAAACTAAGCATTCAAACACGATGCAATTCACACTTATTAGTGAGCTTGGAGAGGCTCGTCAAATTTAATACTCAGTTTTTATAGTGAAACACTCAAGTTGAATACTTGGGGATTGGATTTAGGCTTGGATTATAAGCTGAACTAGTATAAATCGACAATGTCCTTCCCTATCTTCTCTTAACTTTTATATTTCCGCATTATATTATGTGTGTCTTTATTTCAGAAAAAGGCTTCCTTCACTTTATAACAGACTCCTTATGTTTCAACTTGGAAAAGGTTCACTTTAATTTTAATAGGAACCTTCTGTTTTAAATTGCTTTTAACAGGAATTTTCATTTGGCACGCTCTTGTCGTTTAAAAGGTTTTATCGTTTAACAAGATCTTATCGCATAATAGGCTCCTACTGTATTAATTATAGACAGGCTCCTATCATTTCCTTTTGAACTGAAATAAATTCGAAAAAATTTTATAGACACAATTCTCCCCCCTCTTGCATGTATTTACTTTATCATTTGGTATCAGAGCGAGGTTTCACATTTTTATGTTTTACAGCACCTGATAGATCGTGGCAAACACCTTGAGAAGTTTTGAAGGACAATCCGTCTCAAAGTCTCCTTACTTCAATGAAAACAACTACTCATACTGGAAAGAGAGAATGACCATATATCTATAATCTGTAGATATCAAAGTGTGGCAAGCAATTAAAGTTGGTCCTATAATTCCCACTTTCGATAAAGTAGAAGTATGGATTGATGCTAACAGGAGAAATGCACAGCTACATGCTAAGACAAAACATCACCTGATATGTGCGTTGTTTTTAGAAGAATATGAAAAGATATCCTACTGCTCTACAATAAAAGAAATGTGGGACAAACGTCAAGTCACATTTGAAGGAACAAATAAGGCAAAGAAGCATAAAATAAGTCTTTTAGTTCATCAATATGAAACTATTGGCATAAAACAGGGAGAGACCATAAACGAATTCTTTAGATGCTTAAACAACATCATCATGGTCCTAAAGAACTTGGGAAAGATATATCCCAATGATGAGCTCATAATGAAGATTTTGAGGTCACTACTAAAGGAATTGAGACCTAAGGTGATGGCTCTAAAAACGACAAAGGATCTAGACACTATTTCACTTGACTGGCTATGAGAAAATATGATGATCAATAAAACTGAGCTTAGGCAAGATAAAGGAACTTCCTACAAAAAAGAAATGGCACTGAAAGTAATTGACAAATCAAACAGTGATGAAAGTGATACTGAGTTGTAAATAGATGTCCGCTTCTATAAAAAGAAGTTGATGAAGAAAAGAGAAGGAAACCAAAAAGCTAGAACAGATTCCTATCAAAGGGCAGCAGCTGCAATAATAATACACAAAGTAATCAAATCATCTGCTATCACTACAAAAAACCTAGACACACAAGACCAGAATGTCCTCTTCTTCAAAAGGACAAGTTAGAGAATAGAAAATCTAAAAAGCAAGCGATGACTGCAGCCTATTCAGATGAGAATTCTCAAAACTTTGAAGAAGAAAAGTCAGAAGAAGTCAGCAACATTTGCTTCATGACTAAATCAGGAAACGAAGATGTATATTATTCTGACTATGATATTAAAGTTGATGAATTGAAAAACCACCATGATGGTACTACAGAGGATCAAACATAAGTATACATGCTAATCGTTAATCTCATACTGACATAAGACTGGAGTTAATATGCATTTTATCTTCAAAGGTGACAAAATGTAACTTAATTATTTCCTATGTATCCTTAATAGTTTTTTCTTAGTGTCCTTAAATATTCTCATATTCCTTTCATCCAATATAGCTTGTATTAGAGATATGACATAGAAATGAAAAGGCATCATTTTTTTTGTTTTATCATGCATGTTTAAAACTGAACACCAAGCTACAATCTAATTCCACTCATTTGATACATCTCCTAACAAACATCTTTGACTTATGTCCTTCCACAAAGGCTAAGTGAACTAGCATCTAAAGAATAAGAGAGTAATACTTTCTTGTTCCTGCTTGTATAAAACACATATGTCTAGAATGGCCATGAATTTATTCAATCTATCAATTGTAGGTAAGTTGTTCTTAATTGCTCTCCACATTGTGATTGAAGCTCTAAATATCATATACTGGCACCAAACAAGTTTATGTCATGCTACCTCATTTGCCTGCTTTTGAAACAGTTTTCTACAAATCAAAATTTTGAATTTACCATTTCTACACAAATTCCACCAGTTGACATCTACTTTGTTTTCCTTGAGCTCATGCTATTGATCTAATTATACAAACCAAAATCTCGAATCCTTGATAAAATTTTAGTTTTGTGTGCTAGAGCATAAGCAACAAATTGATCATCCCCAATGATATTTTTGAACGAATTAAGCTCACCAATATCCTCACATACTCTAGCAGTTAACCATCTATAATACCAAAAAGAAGTATTGATATCATTTTCCAAATAAGAAATGGTCAACTGGGAGTGATGAAAGTCAAAGAAGAAAGCTTTTAAAGAGAGATTAGACCTTCTCTCACTTGCTTTTGCATGTAGATTATACTGCTAAATATTTGACAAACAAGAATTTATTATTCTCCTCATATAGCTCAACGATTTATTGCAAATTTTTTTACAAAATACTCAATAGGATATAAATACATATTCATTTAAAAAAATAGAACAAGTAGAATTAATAAAATATTCAATAATAGATGAGATTTAGTTCTTTACTCACACAATTTTAATCTAATTTTCAATATAAAAGTCAAACTAATATATAATATCAAACTTTTATTAACCTGAAAATAAAAACATACGAGGCCAAAACATATTAAGGAAAAACTAAAAAGAATTATTGGCTGACCTTTTAGCTAGAAACGGAAAGTACTTATATTCTATTTTATCCTTATTAACTTAGAATTTAAGTCTATTTATTGAGAATGCTTATAAATATGAATATATTCTTATTTTAAATGCTTAATGGGTTTTGTTTTTCTGTTAGGATTAAGCTTTTACAAAATTATGTATATATGTTCAACTTTTTAATAAAAGTAACAAACTTTGAATTCTCAAATAAAAGATGTGAATGACTTTTAGACCATAGAAACCATTCTTCTAACTTCCCATTTATTGCTTTCTTAACATCCAAACAATTTCGACCAAAGGGTGCAGCCATATTAATTTGAATTTTCAAGAATATGTTTGTATTGAAGAATAGAGGTTTAGATAAGATCAATCTTATGGGATAAGATTATTAGAAACAATTTCTAATCAAGGGATTTCTGCTATAAACTTCTAGATATAATTTAGTTAAGATTAATACCTATTTTCCTGTCGGAAAGTCGTATACATATGTATCCGTGTATATTAAATAAAATATACGTTTTCCATTTTGGTTCTATTTTAATTTTTAATTTTTAAATTTAGGAAAAGATTTTGGTTATGTTTTTTTGTTTTTTAATTTAATATTTCTTTCTTTTAAAACTTATAAAAGACCACAAAAAAGTGGTCTTAATTTTTTATTTTCTTATTTTTGTCATTGGTTCAGCCAGATTCTGCGAGGCTGGAATATCGATGTTTTGATCCATGACTCTGATTGATCTTGGCTATATGATACCTGCAAAACAAATAAAGACTCTCCGGGGGTTGTTTCCCGGATGGCCTCTCCGACGCTCAAGTCAGTTCTCTTTGAGAGTTTTAGGTTTTGGAGAACAAAAAGATAACTAGGGTTTTTTAGTCTCGTACCTTTCTCGTGGCTGATCATTACCTTATATATATAGTAGGTTGCCATTAGATTACGTGAATCATCGTGTTTGCATGGGAGACGACTTCCTATTGCTGGACCGTTAATGTCTGGGCTTGAAGTTGGGCCTCACTGGGCCGGGCCTCACTAGGCCGACCCGACCATAAGCCCCCTACTCCTCGACTCT
>JANZLH020000025.1:88762-99939 GCA_026770325.2 Erythroxylum fimbriatum | reverse complement strand
AGTCAACTTTTATCCCCAAAAAGTCAAACTTTCCTTAATTCTACAAATTCTCACACTTTTTCTCTTTATTTCTTGATTTTTAACTTCCATTTCAATCAACTCATTCACTTTAATTCATAACCCAAACAAATTTACTCAAATATCAAAGTCCTCAAATCTTTTCTCATTAATTTCTTAAAACACAATTTCATCTATAACATAATACATATACAAAAACACTCATTTCATTTCTTTTACTATTTTTAAATTCTACTAAAAGATCGGGGTCTAACATATACGGCTCTGTAGATGAAATCATTAGCCGTATGACAACTTTGCTTCTTCACTCATTCAATTATTTTATCTATGCAAACATATTATAGCAAAGTACCCTATCCTGACTCATCACTAGCAAATTGAATATTTCCATAATAACACTTTTTCTTCAACAATTGGTAGAAGGAAAAAAATGCATGGCTTCTTACATTTTACTAAACTCTTAACTTTGGAAATTCTTATATCATACTTTTGCTTTTAGATATATAATTACCAACCTTTATTTTTTTCATTTTGAATTTATATCCATTTAACATTTTAATTTAGGATACAGCCACTAAACTTTGGAAAAATGAAAACTATTCTATTAAAACTCTTAATAGTACTTGTTAGAATCAAAGTATGAGCATATTTATTATTCTTCATGTGATGCTCATGGTATAAATCTCAAATTAAAAGATATTAGTTGAATGAACTATATTTCTAAAGTTGTTTCAGGTGCATCTAATATCATAATTTTGTGTATAATCATATTTTGTTTTAGCCTTGGTTGAAAAAGAATGAAGATTGAGTTGAGTACATTTATAACCATAAAACGTGTGTAAGATCATAGACAAGTTCCTCAACAATTAGCGACAAGTAAATACTTTTCAAGTGATTAAAGGATACGAAAGGAAAAGAGGTTTGTGTTGTTATTATGAATAACAATTTTTAGAATGCTAGCTTAATTATTGTGAAGACTGTAGCCCTACTTATAAGGTTATTAAGGACTGTTGACTCAAATGAGAAATTATCTTTAGAGTACATGTATGATGGTATATATAGAGTTCGTAGAGCAATTATGAATATTTTTATTTAGCTAAAAATTGTATAAGCCTTATATAAATATTATTGATTGACGATGAGATAAACATCTTACTCCAATGATCTACTTAACAGCTTGCTTTCTCAGTCCTTATTACTTATATAGTAAAATGTATGTACATATTGATATTATAGGTCTTCGCTTTGATGTGATTGCATGCAAAAATATTTTCTCTAATAAAAAAAAAAGATAAAAAAAAATAAATTGTATCATAAAATTTTAGAAAGCCTGCAAAGAGAGAACTTATAACCCAAAAAAAAAAAGTGAAGCCTGTTAAGTTTTCATACTTTTACTTTATCCTTTGCTTATTAATTATATTCTTTTATTTTTATAACTATTAATTTTTAAATACAAATGAGTTGTCGAGATTATTGGGTGAAAATTTATCATTAGATTATTCAATCAAAAAACATAATTACAACGTTAATAAACTAATTCGTACAAAGAATTAAATTAAAAGAATAAATGATTTTGTTCACATTACGTATAATATGAGAATAAAGAATTGATATTTTATTAATTGAATTTTATTTTTTAATTATTATACTTTTACTATTAATGATATAATTTCTGTATTATGTACTCAAAGTCCTTGGTAACAAGAGAATATGTGCATTTTTCGATCAGAAAAGAAATATTGTTTGATCTTAATTATTGTGAATTTGAAAAGGTAATTTATGAAAAAAAAGGTATTTATTATAATGAATGAATTGAGAAGATCTATTAGTGGTTAGTTGATATCTTATTTTATACATTTTGAAAATTAAAAGTATAATGTATTAAAATAAAAATAATTTCATATATAAACAAAATGTGGTAGAAGTTATTGATACAAATAATTTGGACAAAAATTGTTGTTTTAAAGCCTTTAAATAGTGTTAGAGGATTTGACATTTTTGACAACAATGAAACACAACATTCTTTAAATTTTTATGTTAAATTCTACTATTTAAATTATTATGATTATTATTTATTGATAAATCTTGTTGTATTTCTTTATTTCAATAAAAAAATTATATTATTGTTTATTTCTTATAATTTTTACTTCTTATATATTAGTTTATAACAGTTTAATATAAATTGAAACTTAAAAATGTTCTCACCCAATTAAATTTGGACCCCTATATCAAAATTTTGAGTTCCTCGAGAACCACACTTTTAACGTGCCTGCTACAGGGCTGATGATTTTCATTCCCCGCACGAGAAACTTCATGGAAAAATCTGGCATACGCCCCTTCATAGATTAGTGAATCATTCGTCTAAGGACTCCACGGTTCAGAATGCAGCTTATCTCCCAACTAGAAAGCTATCTTTCGGTTAGATTATACACTCTTCGAGCTACTGTGGTTTTGATTACATTGCCCGCATGATCAAATATGAAATATATTACACATACATACCAAGTTTCATACATAAAAACTGTTCAAAACTGTAATGGTTACCACGTATCAAAGTAAAAGCCAATAATGATGTTGAACAACAACAAGGCTTAAACCACACACCGATATGAATGCAGTCTAGTAAGTTCTTCCACTCTCTTACAAAGCTCTTCCGCTGATACACCCATGGATCTGGAAATCTCATCCATGCGAGTTTGACTGAGATCAAGAAACGACTCAATTAGATCTCCATCCAGGAAATTCTTCGCCTTGGCAGTTTTCTTCTCATTGTTGAATGATCTCCATTGCTCATGACTCAAACCTCCAACACCTTTTATCACCTTCCTCAAGTTTGATTGAAGCTTCTCCAGGAAAATGTATTGCTCATGAGGAAGTGAAGCAATGACCCCAATTACACCGTTAATGGTTCCAAATATTACAGTTGGAATCTGGCCCACATCAGAATCTGGCAAGCGCATGACAAGTGAACCATGTCGGAATCGATTGACAAAATCTCCAAGGTGATATTCACCAACTACCTCAAGTCGGCCCCGCTCCTCATCAGTGGCACCTCCAGTATTCTTCCGAATTGTGAATAGATTGTAGTTGTTTTCTGCTCCCAGATAAATGTCATCATCAAGAATCTCAATAGCTGACATCCAGTTTGCATTAGAATCACGAGCTCGCTCCTCAATTGCTCCTTCCTCAAGCTGAACAAGCAACAAAAGTTTATCCATCAGGAAAACAAAAATTTTCAAACAAATGGCAATTAATTAAATTGCATGCCTAACCGCAGCCACATATCAATAGGCCCTAGTGCAAGTGTCATTGTTATTTTCTCTTCTTTCTCTTTCTTTACTTTATTCTGTGTGCGAGGAGGGATGGGAGGAAACAGGGTGGGTGGAACAGAGGATTTTTACTTTACAGGACAGTTGGTTGTTTTGCAGCAATAGTCAAGCACAGAACATTTGGTACCTGAATGCCGTAAGGATGACAGCAAAAAGATATAAAAAGGAAGGGAAGAGGAAAAGAAGAGACAAAAAGATATGTTCAGTAGAGTTCTGATTTATGTTTCTATCCTTCCCGCTCACTCTCCTGCAATATTTTTTTCCCTACAAAACCAAATCATAGCTTTGGGTGGTTGCACTAATTACCTTGTATATAAGCAAGGAGATTGACTTCATCAGATCACCAACAACAATAAAATCCATACGAGTTTGTACATATAGTGCAAGTATGTGGCCATGATGCCCACATTCAGACTGCAGCTCACGAGAGCCATCATCTCTGCGCATCCACTTGTACAACTGAATCTTTTGGTTAATAGCAGCCAACAGCTTGCCATTGAAAGCATTTAAAGAGTAAACAGCTCCCTCAGTCTCCTTCTCAGCAAGAAGCTGCAACTTACCGCCTTCAAATATGAAAACCAGTATCCGGCCCTGATTTTTTATTATGGAAGGAAAGAATGAAAAGTTGTAATACCACAAAACCACAAAGACTCAAAAAAAGCTCTACATGCAATCTATATGACCTTTACCTTCGATGGCTCATTATCTTCTGGCAAAAAATAAGCAGTTCCAACACAATAATAATAAACATTGCGATCATCAGAAAATGAGCAGCTTATAATAGAACACCCAAACTCGAACTGGTCAAGTGGGTAAGACGATATGAAGTCAAAAGTCTGGTCATCCAGCAAGCGGACAAAGTGCGCCTCGGATTCTTCTGCACTAGATTGGCTTTTTAGGCTACAGATGGCAAATGTCCTGGACTTCTCCTGATGACAGATGCGCCTTGCATGCTCTCCCAATGGAATAGAGCGAATGTGAAGCTTTTGGATAACATCTATGGTACCAATAGTGAGTTGACCTTCTTTTGCAATTGCGAGGCTGTTGACAATAAATCACAGATGAATTATTTCAAGATTACTCATCAGCTGGTACTAGAGATCAATTACTATGTGTTTCGTACACCATTCTCTTATTAATTTATATCCTTAAAGGTTTTTTTTAATTCTTTTCATGTAAAAAATAAAAACAATATATTATCCCAAAGCCACTAAATCACAAAGAATTTCTACTGCCACTTCCATGACATAATAACGAGTGCTAATCCCAAAAAGTTTCATTATCCATGCATCAGAATATATACTCCAGTGTAAGATACCTGAACATAGGGTACCGGAGCTCAGTTTAGTCAATTAAATCAACATTGGCCTATAGTAGCAACAGTATGGCACATGAACACAAAAGTGTCATATAAAAATGCACATATTTAAACTACATATTCGACAAATTCGTCACTGTATTTAGCTTTCTGCTCAATTACAACCTGACTCTGAATGCTTCATGAATTGTGAAGAATAACAAAGACCAGTGTATCGTAGTATAAAATCTGGTCTAGAGTCTATGTTCCATAGGTGATTGGTCCCAAAAATAGTTTAATGACCTAGGTCATTACTTCTGATTGAACCAACCGGGAAAAGGGTACACTGTCAGGGAGAATCAGACAAAATTCTAGTGTAGACAAAGCCTTCTGCTGGGTAAAACCACAGTAAAGTAACTGCAGGTCCTGCATAATATCCTACCAGGTAAAAACCACAGTAAAGGAAATCAACTAAAACTTGAAAGAACTTTTACTTCAAATGCTTCACAAGTGCATGGTAATATAAAATCTGGCCTAGAGTCTAGGTTTCATAGATGATTGGTCCCTAAGCTAGTTTAATGACCTATGTTATTGCTTCTGATTGGACCAACCAGATTGTCAAGTTTTTCCCAAATACTCGGAGAATTAGCCAAAATTCAAGCGTAGAAAAAGCCTCCTACAAGGTAAAACCACCATAAAGGACTAAAGGTACTGCTTAATATCCTACCAGGTAAACCACAGTAAAGGAACTAACTACGCTAAAATCAGCATTAAAGATACTGAAAACTTCAAAGAACTAATGCAATTCATCGCGGCTTCTAGTCATGACAATAACCAAAGTGAAAAACAAGGCAGGCTAATCACAGAAAAGGAATATTCCCAAAAAATTTACTAGGGAAGAAAATTCCGGTGAAGAGAAGAAACAACGCGCTGTCCCTAATACATAAAACCAAGCTGCAGTAATCCAGCACAAAAGAAGAGTATTACCTCTCTGGAAAAGCAGCAGAGTTGAAGGGACACATGTGGCTGACCTCTTTCAAACATACATTGCTGTATAGTAGTTTCTTGTTACTACGGTAAATTACAGTTGGTCTATCTGATGCAGCGAATACACGAGTGGCATTCTTGGATGAAAACGTGCGAAGTGTTATTGGCTGGTTCCCTAGTGACACTTTTTTCCTATCTGTTAACTCTCCAGTGTTCAGGTTCAAAAGGAAGTTCAAGAGATGGCCATCACCAAGGGCACATAGCAAATAAGATATCTGAAGGGTAATACACAAGTAAGGGAAACGAAAAGTGCTGAACAAGCAGCGAATTCCCAAAATATAATCTAAAAAAATGGGAAGAATCAGTGGGAGCATACCCCTTCAAATGAACAAAGAAGGATGGAACGCGGAATTATCTCTCCACCCAAAGGCTGCTTTGTTATGAGATTTAAGTCAGGCAATGAGAATATCCTGACACTAATATCTGTCCACAAGCCAACTGCTGCTAGCTGACTATAGTTGGGATTTTCACCAATGGGATTAATGTCAAGACATGATACGTCATACTCTAACTGCGAATGTTTTACCTCTGCCAATATCCCGTCACCAATTTCCAGATAGACTAAATGACCACCCCCAGTTGCCAACAGAACCTGTTGAAAAATTAAGCTCAATTTAACAAAAATCCTTTACAATTACTGAATTTGGTCTTGATCTCCAGCAACATTGAAATTCATAGTGTTGAATCTCTGAACTGTCAAGTTGAGATGTTCTACAGATAGCACAAGTCTAGACGAAACGCATATCATGTCAAGAAAAAGGTAAGTGAAAACAAAGTTCTGACAAATTTTACATGCAAAAGTGATCACCAGGCAATAAACTTCCAAACTGCAGTTGAAATAAGCATTGGCACAAACCTGGCTGGCATTGGCAGTCGCAACATTGATTGAATAACCTGATGGTGCATTCCATTCATTTCGAAGTTCTCTTGTTGTAGAGCTAACAAGCCTAACAGAGCTTGAAGTAACCTATTAGGTGGCTTATCAGTCTATGCACACTAATATAATACTGATTAACAACGAATAGCAGTAACAATAACAGTGACAACAAGGAAGTGACATAAGGAATGGAAGTTAGGAAGTGAAAATCATGGAGAAAAAGAGAAGATCAGCACACCCATTATGTTCCAACGGACCAAAAAGGCAAGACTTACTTGGAGTAAGGTTTTTATTTAACTTTGACACATTTATGTGTAGCTGTGAAAAACAAATTGATGAATAGATGATAGATGTATACAAAATGCTCCCATAAAACTTGGGTTAAGTACCAAAATAATGACTGGAAAAAGAACTTGGAATTAAACAAAATTTACGCTTGATGTAGACCATATGGTATATGGTGACAGTCTACGTAAGTTCATTTTGATTTTTGGAATATGGAAACATAATGAGCATTAACAAGTTACTTGCATCTATCCATAATCTCAAACAATCAGGACTAAAATTGATATCTAAAGTAATAGGTCTGAAAATGTCAATTATTCGACAAAGCTTTTGTATGGCCACAAATGAAGGGAAAAGAAAGAGTAGAAAGGAGAGGTAAAAAAGAAGGTTACAAACTTGTACAAGCTGATTGTACACAGCATAATGGCAAAACAAAGTCTGCACTTGCGAACAGAATCCCTCAATTTCAGTTTCTTCCAACTCATCTTCAAGATTCATTGCCAAGATTCTTGTCTCACTAATGAAACTGACAACCAGGAAGGTGTCAAATGAACCATCAGTAGAAGGTCTTAAGGACCACATTCCTTTGATACCAGGAAGCTCCACAGATGCCTACACTCAGATTTGTTGATCATTTAAATTATCAAAAGCATTTAATGCATATGATGGAACTTCAAAAGAACCGGTTGTTAGCAATAAACCTGCTCATTGATTCCTATTCCATTTCGAACTATGCGAAGAGAACCATCCTTATAAGCTCCTGAGCAAGTTACAACCTGACCTTGGCCTTGCCTCTCTAAGTCAACAACACAGAAGTCAACTATTGGCCCCAAGTTGACATACCTTTCCAGAACTTCAACATATGAGCCTTTTGCATCAGGTTGTAGATTAAGCTTTATAAGCTGCATAGAAAATGAAGAATACAAAATTTCTTACAGCATAAGTTAATTAGAAGATTGATGAAATGGATGTAGAAAAGAATTTCCCAACCATGGAACAACTCACAGGCTAGGAAACTTAGACAATGAGTTCCATAAACATCTTTTATTATAAATAAGTAGCAAGAAAAATCTTCGTTCTTTTCCATATCCCTTATAGCTACTAAAAATATGGGATACCATCCATAAATATCATTGTTGATAGTGCACTACAATTTATGTGACTGATGCATTAACTACTTAATGCCCAAAACATGGGCATGCATTTAGTAAAACGGAAATACATCCAACTGAAAACATCCCTTCCAAAGATAAAATTCCAAAAAAAATTATCATCATACCTGTGAATCTCCATAGCTGGAACCAATAAAGACAACTGCATTATCAAGATATGATATTGTAGAAACAATAGAAGTTTCTCCCAAAAGCTCAATCTTGAGCCCAGTGACCCTGCAATATAAGGCCACATCATTCCATGAAATTCCACTAAAATAATAATCATAAGCCCATCTCTTTATCCAAACAGGAATTCATCTAAAATTTTCATTTGACATAATAATTGTGATGGAACCACTCACTTTTCTTTCTCATGGGTTATAACAAGAAGGTGTAGAAACCCAGCATGATCACCAAGTAAATACCTTGAACCATCAGCATCTACTCTACCATATGCTCTTGTTATGGACTGGAAGAGCATATCAAATAAAAGAAAGAAGGTCAATGTCTATCAAATCATATATAACTACATCACTTTAATTTTCTGAGAGCAACTTAAAACCATATTGAGTCCATTAATAACCTACAGGTCTTATAGGAATTGCTTTAAACGCATTTGCACTGCTATAGACAATTGTTTCTTCTCCAACAATAAGAACACCACACAAAGGTGGGGGCACAGGGATTAGCAGATCGGCACCATTATCAAGATTGTTTTGGGACCATGGTCCTTCAACAAAATCTTTATCTTTTAGGACAACCTCGTACGTTTTCATATGACGGGCATCTTTGTTATCCTGCAATTAAAAGATCACCACAATAAGGCAAGGAATTTATTATCCAGGCCAAATCAAACATAAATAACTTAAACCTAAAATACGAATAAAAAAGCAGCAAAAGCGTACTTCATAGCTAAGGAAACACATATGAACATCCACAGTTTATTACCAAAGAGTGAAACACAAACACACACACACACACGCACACACGCACATGCACACACGCGCACGTGCACGCCCACGCGCACACACGCACATATACATAGAGAGCAAGAGAGAGAGAAAGATCTGTGAAGACAAGTTAGAACCTGGTACAGAACAACAATTGTGGGTTTGGAACAACCATAAAGAAACTTGATATCCAACACTTGAAGTTCCTCAAGCCTGAAAAGAAGATTTTTTCCATTCATTAGTTTTGGAACTGCATGCAATATGAGTAAAATGGTACACAACACTATACAAATCAAGTTCCTTGAAGACACCAGTGTTGTAAATTTATATTTACACCTATATTACGATCTATCCCTGTGATATTTTGAAATAAAGGAACCCCTATCCCTGTGATATTTTGAAATAAAGGAACCCAGTACATTGTTATCTAATGTTACAGTCAATATTTCAAGAGAAGAAGTATAAACTTTCTTGGACTGACAGATATGGTAAAGCAGATGATTACCTTATGTTAAAGGCTTCTTTGAGCTGCCCTTTATTATCAAAAGGAATGACCTGAAAATGAAAATTATAAAGTTATGATGCTGATCCTTTACATCTTTATGAAAAAGTTCTGAAATTCACTTCTGTTCGATTCCACAAAACACCTTAAACAACCCATCATAAAGATGGAGCCCAATTAGCCTACAATCTGGATCGATTATTCCAATCTGCAAATAAAAACATATTTAGAAATGTTAAAGGAAAGTAGCCACTATATCAAAGAAATAGTAAGACAGGCATGCCACTAGGTCAAAGAAATAGTAAGACATGCCATATGCCTCAAAACATTTTACAGTTCACAAGGACAAGGAAAAAACTAAAATAGACGTAATATTACCTGGCCATTGTCAGTTGGACGACCTATACGGTCTGACACATCCCCCATTGCCCTACACGTTAAGAAATCTGGTTAATTTGAAGCAACTAAACTACTCTTTCAGGAAGACACAGAAATGAACATAGCCACAATTATATGAAATGTCAGTCCATCCTAGCACTAGAGAATCATTCAATCTTAGAGATGCATTCCAATTTGTGTAGCCACTAGGATAATCCTCAAGCCTAACATTGCCAATAAAACACTCTCCTGTACCTCTTCACATCACCATGAAAAGCATGTGCGCACAAACATGTCCATACGAGAGAGAGAGAGAGAGAATATTGCTTGTTTTAAATTCTTAAACCTTGTAATAAGCTCAGACGTCTCAGCATCCCACTGAAGAACACAAAACTTGTATCTTTCTGTTGCAATAAATAAAAAATCTTGTGCTTCCCCCTGTTTACACAGAGCATATGACTCATCAGGGTATATAACTTTGGCTATCTACAAACTGAAAATAACTCCGCGTAGCAAGTATTTGCTCACATGAGGGCGGAAAAGTTCAAGTGTAGCAATTCTTCCATATATGGGAACATCCAGCATGGGCTGCACACAAAGAATTACCAACCCATATTGTAAGCCTCTTATGTCTTCATACGTTAAAGCTCAAAAGCGAGACGATAGTCGGATATTATACAGAGAGAAAGGGAAGATATGCATGTATTTACCTGCAATCCCTGTGGAGAAAGCAAGTGTATCTCAATCCGAGTGCATTTCCTGAACAGAACGAATGACATTTAAATTAAATCTAATCCAACGAACTGCAGAAAACATAAAATCAGAGAAAGCAGAAAACACTAGCTATAAGAGGCTAAATCCTAAACCTCAAATCTCAGGAAGCAAACAGAAGCAAGGAAAAACTAATGAGAGGGATGTACGCAATAATAAGATTGAGCTCTTGAGGGCTGGTGAAATTTCCGACACAAGAGTGGGTGACATTGGTGGGCTTCTGAGCCGTCACCACGTAGTTCCATATACTCATCTTCTCATGTATATATGTCTCCCTTTCCACGCTCTGTATTCCCGTCGCCGGCGGTGAGGAGAAGGAGCCCTAGGCAGGAGCAGGACAGTGGGTGAGTGAATGAGCCCTAAAAATAGTTTAGTTTTATAAAAAAAAACATAAAAGAAGCCAAAATTGACTTATAAACAATGTTCTAAATACCGTACCGGATTTGGTACCGGATTGGGCTCTGGAACGGAACTGTACCGGTATCGATTTTTGGGATATTTTTTAAATTTATAAAATAGTCCCTAAACTTTTTAAAAATTGCAAAATAGTCCATATTGATATATTATAC
>JANZLH020000024.1:1931565-1942397 GCA_026770325.2 Erythroxylum fimbriatum | reverse complement strand
TTTTCTTACGAATCCAACGGTTCAAGAATCAGGTCATTTGGAGTTCGGATGACCAAGATATGGTCAAAATAGTGGAACATTGCAACTTGTGAGTTCATCAGTATACACAAGTCGACTTACACAAGTCGACAAGTCGACTTATGCTTCATAACTCGACTTATTGAAGAGCGGAGTTGAAATTTTACGAAAACATTGATACAAGTCGACTTATACACCAAGATAAGTCGACTTATGACACTATTTATCATCTTCTTCACCGAAACAATCTCATTTTCTTCCATTCTTCTACCCATTTAATCACTCCTATCAGTCTATTAAGCTAGTTTAAGCTCACTGAAACTCTCATCCAACTCAGAAACAAGTTAAAACCTCAAATATCTCAAATCTGAATTTCAAACTCTCTCTCTCTCTCTCTCTCTCTCTCTACTGTAACTTTCAAAGCTTCATTTTGTATAACCACTTCATTACCTTTCATTTTCTTTATTAACCTCATCCCAACATCAGAACCTCATCAAAGACATTTTCCTTACCATCTACAAGTTTAACTTTCCAAAAACAAGTATGTAATACTCATAAGAAAAGAACAGAGCATGACATCTTTTAAACCAAAACACAAACTCTTAGCCTCACTTCGAACTCTTGCATGCAACATAACCAGTTGGTTATTCTTCAACAGAACACATATGTATATCTATATAAACACCATGCAGATATATATATATCTATTTACAAAATAAAGCACTAAGCTACTTACTCTTTCAGTTTCAAAACTCTCAACTAAAGAATATAGGCTGAGGATGTTTTCTTAGGCTAAAAACACATACGGAAACAAACAGAATATACAGATCATATAGACATATATATATATATATATATATATCAAACCGTACCGTGTATAACTCATGCATACATATATATTTACATATCAACACCATTGAACAGCAACTACTTACTTGATTCCGTTGAAGAAAACAATCAACTGAAGGGTACAAAGAAGTGAATATTTCCGACAATCCAAAAGTTATACCACAACTTGTCTGAACCGACTTTGTGGGTTTGCTCACTTTAAAGTTATCTTTCCTCCATGCGTGATGTCAACTCCAAGACACAAGTTACGTGTGGAGGACATGCATAATATACACTTGTCATTCAACTGAATTAATCTCTATATATATATATATATATATATCTATAATCGTGAACGAGCTTATACATTATTATAAAATATACAGCTCACGTACATATCATATGCATATATTTAATAATTCATGTTTTTTTTAAAGAAAATAACCAAAAACAATTCTTATGAATTTTTTTATAACAAACAAATACCTAGAATTTCCAGAAAACTTCCGAAAATTCATCAAAATTCTGTCATAAAATAATGACTCTAAAAATAAATTGTCAACTCAAATTAATTCAACATCAATTTCTAAAAATATTCAAAGTATACAAAAATTACTAAAATTATATTAATACTGTCTGAGTCAATCCGAACTTTCATTAAACCAATTTAATCAAGTTTAACAATTCAATTGTACCCGGAAAATGCCAATGAATGCATGTACAATCAAATAATTGTGCAAAAATGTGTATGTCACAATAGTTATAAATGACGTATATTTTCCTAATTCTTTTCACAGTATCGAATTTCACAATTCTAGCCCTAACATGGGTAACGGGATGCTACAGGTGATGCATCAGCCACCAATGCACCATCTTTGAGTAGCAATGCAGATCCTGCGTTATGTGGCTGGAACAGTTTATTACGGGATTTCGTATGCTGCAATTTCTATTTTTCATTTGATTGGCTTTTCGGATAGTCTAGAAAGACCACTTGAGGAAGCATTTTCCAGGTTTTTTGGCAGCAAAGGTCCTTGTGGTTTTAATTTACGGCATATTTTCCCCTGTAGTTTTAATTTGGACAGCACAAGTCCCTGTGGTTTCAATTAAGATCATGATGAGTCCTTTTAACCTGCTATAGTAGGTTCAATCGGTTGCTGCAATTAAATTTTTTTTTAATTCCCTTCCCTTCCATAACGCCTCCCACCCCAGTATTGATGTAGCTAATTTTGTTTTTTAATTCTCTTCCATAACGCTGTACCGTATAATTCCTATTCCAATTTACAATTCCACATTTCCAACTCCACAATAATTCCAATTCGGTATTGAAAAACCAAAAACCAAAAACCAATTCCACAATAATTCCAATTCGGTATTGAAAAACCAAAAACCAAAAACCAATTCCAATTTTCCATTCCTTTCCTCCACAAACACGGCAAAGGCAATTCATTTTCAATTCGGTATTCAATTACCGAATCCAATTCCTCCACAAATCCATTCCAAAACCAATTCCATTTTCATCAATTCATCAACACCAAATCACCAATACAGGACAAACGCAAATCCAATCCATTTCTATTTTCTAAATTCCAATCCACAAAACAAAAAACAAAACCAATTTACCATCAATTTTTGGAGTATCTATCAACGAATCAACGGTAACACACACCCAAAAAAATTATTTAACCGTCGGTGGGCTTCGGATCTTCACTTGGGTATTCGGGTCTTCACTTGGGTCATGCCTCTGTGAGCTGCCAGAAGGTCGGCGGTGGTGCGGCGGTGCGGCGAGGAGGAGAGCTGACGTCGAGGAGAGCTGACGTCGAGGAGGAGTTGTCGAGGCTAGATCTACACAAATCTGCACGGATGAGGCCAGATCTACACAGGGAGGAGAACCGAGAACAACTGGGGCAGGCAAGGAGGAGAACCAAGCGTCGTGACGGTGAGAGGATCTCCAGACGCCGGCGATAGAGATGATGAGACGGTGAGATCTGTGAGCGAGATAGTGAGAGAGAGTGGCTTAGAGAGAAGAAGAGGAGTAGCAGAAATGAAGAAGAAAGAGTAAAAGATAGTAGGTAGCAGAAGAGGGTCGGGGGGGTTAGGGTAAATTTTTTTTTTTTGCACTTTAGTCCTTAGAGTTTCGAAAAATTCCTAAATTACCCGGAATTTTCTGGAATGTTAGGCACCGGCCCGCACCCAACGGAAAACCACAGTACCGGCTGGTATTTATGGCCGGCACCGAGGGTCAGTTTCGGATTTCGTTCTCCGGCCGGTATGGCACGTTCCGTCCACGGAACGGAATTCTTATCATTGCTTATAGATACGATATTGATTTTTTCCAATATAATGTATTATTCTTTCTGCTACTGCTTACGTAAATTAGATGACTATAAAAAAAACAAGTATGAAGAGGACGTATCGTATCATGCTTATAAGAAAATTCCAACTAACTCTATGTAAAGACAATTCTGATATAGATCTTTTTAATGTCTTCCAATTGAAATACAGACATGTAAAAATGGAAACCAAAGTCAATGAATACAAAACCTCCTGCAGCTACGTTAACGTTTTTATAGTATTTTATTTGACGTGATACGTCACCTAACCAAAGGCATCAAAATATCATGCATGCACCTGATTTAAGAATGTTAACCAGAAAGAGACCATGAGAACGTATTCAAAGGAAGATGAGAGGAGATATTTATCAAAAAATGGAAAGGATTGTCATCTCCTTCAATTTTGAACTAGGAAATATTAAAGAGGAGAGATGAGAAACAAATTTGTATACGCATGCAACTTAAGCTAGCTTTTAGAGAAACAGAATCTGAAAGTAACTTTGAGTGCTCCTAATTCTCATCTTAAATAAAAATTAACTGATTTAAAAATGAGACATTAACATAAAATTCTTTTAAGACTTAGAATGCCTTCTCCATTATATAATCTCCCCTTTCTTTTTTTGCATCTCATTAATTTTGTAGTCCGAAAAAAGAAACACAGGGCAGAAGATCAATTCGTAAACGTCGATAAATTCATAAGGTTGATGATCTTTAATAATTGCTACCTGAGGAAACCACTCATCTTTCATTCATCTTCTCAATAATGGACTGTTTCATCAAATTCCTATTGCTCCTGCTACTGGTGAAATTGGACGAGTTATCGCAAATTCTAGGAAGGAGGTCGTCTCCCTTGAATTGAAATAGTTAATTGAATCTTTAACTATTTCAATTCTGTTGGTGTCGTATGCTACAGTGGTATATATATTGGTGTCGTCCCCAGGACCAAGTCAACAATGAAATCAAATTCTCGATCAAGTGGCAATCCAGGTCACTCTTCCAGAAAAGTATCGGGGAACTCGCGCACAATAGGGATGTCACCCAATTCAACCCTTTGTGCCGATGTGTCAACCACATGTGCAAGGAATGCCTAGCATCCCTGACAAATCCACCTCTTAGCCTTGAACACTAATATCAAATAACTCGTTAATACTCGTCAGTCACTAGTAAATTTAATCGGGACTCCCTTCTGATGTTCAAAATCTACCTCTTTCTTAAAACAGTCAACCCTAACGCGATACCTCTCTAACCAGTCAATCATTAACATATATATCCAATTGACTTAAATACATCTTTGAACTCATATACAACCATATGTATATATCAATATATTGTAGTATCTCCAAATACAATATAACACAAAAGAGCGCCAAAAGTCCAGCTTTACATGTATCGACTGTGGCCTTCAATTCCATGAGTTATTGAAGTTCAATAGTTTTAAAGATTTCCCCTATAGGTTGCTATAACTTTTTGCTTTCAATTTGAGGCTTCCAAGCATAAGACACCTTTAGCTGATCTTCTATTGGTTATACGTTCTCATCAAGTCTGATGATTGGAATTTACATAGGTAGATTGGGCATTGAATGTACTAAGATACATATTCTATAAAGTTAATTATTTTGATTTTTACAGTGGCCTGATCCGTGCATATTAACTTAACAATGAAGCTTTCAAAGTGGCTAAGGCCAAATTTTATCCAATATTCAAATGGTACTTCATGTATGAAAATCTAAATTGTTATATGCTTTTGTTTAATCACTTCTATATAAACTAGGGTGCTAGGCTTTAAGCAAGAATTGTTTGTTCTAAACTTGACATGGACCAGCCTGTAATATCTTCTTAGTAGCTTCAGTGTAGGAGAACTTGAAGAGAAAAACATCTTCATTATTGACTAGTACCACCTATAAACCATGTTGTTTCTAGTTGTTTAGAGCATATTATTGTATGACAGGAAATTTAGCTCTTTTGTCTAATAAGAATCCAAGTAGAGTGGAATTCAATTTCTCAGCACCAACCTTAAGAAGATCCAAGGTGGAGAGACAATTCTACAATTAATAAACTCATTTAAAGGGTAAAAACTTAACTTTAGCTCAAGTTTGAAGCTTCTTGCAACCTATCCCTAAGGCTTTTTATTGGGTGTCTCAATGGAATTAAACTAATAGCAAGAACTAGATGAAGGTGTGTGGTGTGATGGTTATAGGATGATGTATTTGGTTACGAGGGTGCAAAAGTGGAGTTTAGTGGTGGAAAATTTTCCAATGCCATGGAGGGAGGGTAATGACCAGTGGATAAAAAAACGATTAAAAAAAAGGATAAACAATTAAATTGAAGAAGTTGGAGGGATGAGTGATGAAGCAAATAATGATGTTGCATGGAAGGCATGCACTAAAATAATAAGATCAGAAGTTTATACGAGATGAAGATAGTAGTGTGCAAAATAAGAAGCAGGTAAGGGAAGTAAGGGTGACAATTGCTAACAAGAGGAGATGCAGTGAGAATAGGATAAGAGAAAAACAAAGATACAAGCAACAAAAGAAAGACAAGGTGATCGAAAAGAGCTATAGGGTGGTTAGAGAGAATTTTTAACTTTTTAATCAATCACAAAAACCACAAATATTGAATAATTAACATTATCCAGCCCCAACAATATTGGAAATCACAGTAGAATATAAATTAATTATATGATAAATCGTTAATTTTAGAATAAGAACAAATTTTAGTTGAAAAGAAATAATTTAATATGTTAGCATTTAATTAAAACCAAAGTGGAATATAAAGTAGCAATTTAGTGGAAGAAAGATTAGTTGACTTTTGCTATTTATAAAGGATATACAACATAGTAGTATTGAATATATATTTAAAGTTAAACTATTAAATAAATAAACAAGAAAAAGACTAGGAGTGAATAAGAAAGACAAGAGATTTCCATAGATTCATCCTTAAGGGCCTATTTCATAAACTCAATATAAAACTCACATCCTTCGTTAGGTTTGTGTGTGCTTTATATAAAAATATATATAAAGAGCTCCTATTTATAGAAAAAGTTCTACTCAAAACTAGTAATTGGATACTCACAACTTAAACCAAAGTTAACATACACAAATTAAGGAAAAAATCAAGGTAGATGTGATTGTTATCATAAGATATTCGTAATACCACCCCTCAAAATGAGCACGAGTTAAAGTGTAGTGAACATTATATTTGTAAAAGTGCAAGTGTTAGGACCATCTTATTTATAAAAATCGAAGTATATATATATTATGTTCATCTTTAGAATAGCTGACATTTTAATTTATGGTGCAAAACCTTATGTGAACAATTGACGTGGCAAACAGCTTCAACTTGGGTGGCTATTAATAAGATGATAAATAGCTTTGGCATGCATGGTTAGAGGTATGGCAATTTTATATAATGTGATTGTGACACACTTAGAAGAAATTAAATAAAACACACAAACTCTAAAACGGTTTGTATAATAAGGTTCGTGAGGACGCAAACACTTTTTGAACTCTCAGTATACCAATGGCTATGAGTTAGTGGACAGATTAATGAAATTAAGAATTCTTTTTTCTTTTATTTTCATATGGTAGGTAACTTAATGACAATATAATGTATAATATGTATACTATGTAGAAACTAATACATTATTGCCAACCTAAAAAAAAAAATACATTATTGCCAAATTCAGAATAGATCTTGTAAATGTGAGAGGCTACGTACTATCCAAGAATGGCATGCAACTTTTGCACAAACTTATCGATATAAGAATCCTCAAGACCTTCCCTCAGTAAAAGCTCCCTGTATTTTGCACGATTTGCTCTCACCTCCTTCCCTATCTGACTGTCAACATCCATAACGGCTCTTACTGCTTTGCACACTTCATCTCTTGAAAAGAAACCATTGTCGCGTTTCTTGATCTCAACTCCTATCTTTAAATCTGCTTCGAACATCCCGGCGTTAACTGCTTGATCTACTCCATTTGGTAGAAACACCAGCTGACACGTAATGATTTCGAAGCAGATTTAAAGATAGGAGCGACAATGGTTTTTTCTGAAGAGATGAAGTGTGCAAAGCAGTAAGAGCAGTTATGGATGTTGACAATCAGATAGGGAAGGAGGTGAGAGCAAACCGTGCAAAATACAGGGTGCTTTTACTTTTACTGAGGGAAGGGCTTGAGGATTCTTATATCGATAAGTTTGTGCAAAAGTTGTAATTCTTGTGGAACCCAACCATTGACGGAGCCACGTTGTGGCTAGGGGGGCATGGCCCCCCTTTCAAAATTTTTTTTTTTAATTTACTTATATAATTTTTATTAAATAAGGAAATTTTTTAAATATTAACCCCCGGCCCCCCTTAGAATTGGCCTCCGATTCTCGGCCTCCAACTCCCGGCCCCTCCTTAAACTTGAATCTGGCTCCGTCCCTGCTAAGAACATAATCTTTTAGGGTTTTTCATATTTGATTAGCTAAGCCGTGAAGGATTGTATTCGTCCTTGAGGGTCAAATTTTGAATCCAATTCGGAACTGAAATTAAGCATTTTTTAATCCAATCAATTATAGTGAATTAGTCGAATTTGCTTAACCAACCCTAATTTGGAACATTCTCGAAATGTTCTGAAGGCAGTTGGAGTCTTTGTGCAAGTTTGGATGAGCTTTTAGGAGGTCAATGAGCATTTTTTTTTATCACAAAAGTCTTTTTTTTAAGAAAAGTGAGTGTTTGACTGTAAAATAAAAAATTGCTTCTTTAATAGATATAGCTTTTTTGACAGCTAAAATATAACTTTTAAAGAAGCTCAAATTTGGAGATTCTTAAAAAAGCCTCTCAAATGACTTTTTCAAGTAAATTTTTCAGATCAATTAATGAGTCTATTTTTCAGTCCCTTTTTATGTTTTACACATAATTCTCACAATACCCATAAACTCATCTTTGCATTTATCTTGCAAATTCATATTCTCTATTACAATAAAATGCATAACTTATTATATATTTAACTATTTACTCAACTTGAATATTTATTTTAGGATTTATATAATATTATTTAGATTTTTAATATGTTTTAATATTTATTTTTGATATTAACTTTACTTATGTTATAATCCATATAAAAAATTTGGTTATATATATTTTCATTTATGTTTCATATAGTTTAAAATTATATAATAATTAATATATTGTGCTTTGCATATTGTTTAATATACATTAAATAATATTTATATGCATAAATAATTTTAATTACAAAATAAAATATAGTTAAAATTAAAATTACTTTTTATTTTTATGTTGCCAAACAGTCTACTTTATGAAACTTTTTTAAAAAAGCTCTTTTTAAAATGAAAGCCAAACAATCAACTAATTTCTTAGAAAAATTCTTCTACAAAAAGATCTACAAAAAAAAAAAACTCAACTAACAAAAACTCTAGTAATATAAGCTCAACCTAACATAAGATTGTTTTGAACGACACAAGAGCTTGATGCTGTTTTACATGGCAACTTCATCACACACTGTTGTTCAACTCTTTAGTGGGCAAGACGGTGTCGTGCAATGTGCCTTTTAAGCGTCTCCGTTGTAGTGTTTTTAACCTATGTTGTAATAGGGGTTTTTTTTAACTCTCCACTTTTTATTATAATTAATTAAATTTTAAATTCTAAAAAATTACTCGAAACCAACGAGCTAAATTATATTAATTACGTTTGAACTTTAAAGATATGAATAGTTTCGCTTTCTCCAATGTCTTTTTGGAATATTTTAGAACAAAAATAGTTAGTTAGTTAGAGATGACAATTGAGTCCGGATTGGCCCCATCCCAACTACTAGTTGATCGAGCCTTAGGGTCATTCTATAAAAAAATTGAATCTTATTTATAAAAAAAATGATATCGTTTTTGCATATTTAATGAAAAAACAGTTCAGGTGCAATTTATTACCATCTGCAAGTATAGGATAGCTATTGAACAAAATGGGAATGTAAAACTTGGTCCTCCTTAAGGTTGCTTTCTAATGCTCTAACTACTAGTTGAAATTGACTGTGATAAAGATACATATCTAATATTACGATTGGCAATTAAATCTCGGCTCAAAGAATTAAAGAAGGCATGATCATAATCAAGTTAATAGGTTTGAAAAACCGACATAAAAATTGACTTAATCTCTCTCACTAAATTGGTAGTCTTTATGACGCTTGAGCTAATTTAGGATAAACTCGTACTGTAAGTACTATTCGTTGGTCCGACCTCACTCGATTCATTGTCATCTCTGATTGACCGGTATGATCAATTCATGAAAAGGGACACCTGCTCTTTCTTTTCTAGACTTGGACTTGGTCATCTGCCTTCATAGCCAGATTTAGCATTAAAAGAGCTTATCATGGTCCCCTTATGGTTGGGAATGAATTGTTACAATCGACTCATTTGCGCCTCTAAATTCCTGATTTTCATTAACAATGAAGTGCTAGCTTCCAATTTATCATTAGCTTGTTGATATTATGTAATTTCAAAGGGTTTTAACTTTTCAAATTTGGGTTTAGTTTCGATTATATGAGATTAGACTTTAACGACGAATCGAAATATAATATGAATATGATTTGTTGACTTCTTTTTAAGAAATCTATTGAACCAATTGTTATAGTATTTTTCAACAATTTCTTTATTAATTAGAAGTAAAGTCGAGTACTTTTGGACTTCTCCAAATTCTACTTCTCAGTAAGTCTGGAGAAGTCATAAAAGTAGACATGTCACAAAAGTAAACATTATATCTTCAAGAAGATCCTTCTCAAACTTGAGTCTAACTTGATCATTAGAGTGAATTTACAAGCATCATATATCAAATCAGAAGATCCAACGTGAAATATTTCGAGTATATCACATGAATGTATGACTTGAATGGCTGTGAAATGTAGATAAGTTGTAACCATCTTCTGTAAAGTTTTAGTTGGAGATGAGCCTACGGCTTTCAATTCCTGTCAAAACAAGTTGACGAGTAGATTTTACATTTTAGGGTTCTGGTCCCATATTGCAAGTATCCATAGCTGTTCAACTACTCAATTCTGTTTCAAAGGTATCAACTGCATTGTACCATCTAATTGTATCTCAAGTTTTCTTCTTAGGTTTTAAATCTTCATCAAACAGGACTCCATTTTAATACATGACTTCAACTTGACGCAGCCTGAAAGGAAACATATAATCATAGTTGACATTTTGGTCAGGACCAGGTCAGCCGAATTCAGGCCTCAATTTAAAAATTTTCAAGTTTTGGGTTCCAAAGGCTTGGCTCAAGTTCGAACCAAACTTGAACTTATTTAAGAAATTTCAAGCTAGAGTCGACCCATTGCAGATGCTACATAGAATCTGCACTAGTTTAACAGAAGTAATGGCTCATTCATGGCAGCTATGTATCAGAAACAACATATGCATTCTGAACTAGATTTTTTTTTTTGATAAATTCTGAACTAGATATTATACTCAAGTAGCCATCTTTCTTGGTTCAAATATCTTTCTTTCCTTGTCTTTCCCCTTCTCTCAATATTAAAACCTGTGGGCCTGATATCAGTTTCTGAATCATCTTTGTCATATATAAGGTGATATGCATCTATTCACTTTTGTATGAGCTTTAGAATACACAACAAGATGAAGCATCCTTGTGCAAATTCTTGTCAGCTTTTCT
>JANZLH020000024.1:1898770-1925315 GCA_026770325.2 Erythroxylum fimbriatum | reverse complement strand
TGGATCTCCTAGCCGTTGCTTGATTTCCTCATAGACGTTGCTAAATTATTTCCTTGCCATTTGTGATTGATTGACTTTGTCAGAATCAGTTTGCTGTACTTGTAAGTTGACTTGTCGTGGTGTGTAAGTCGACTTGTAACAACGTTTTTCATAAAAACTTCATCTCCGCTCTTCGATCATTTGACTGGAATGCTGTGTAGTCGACTGGAACAATTTTACAGCTTAAAAATCTCTTGTTTTCAGTCGGCTGGAAATGTTCTGGTCGACTGGAATGTTCTTGTTGAAGCCCCACTTGACAAATATATTAATTTTCAGTCGACTCTCAATACTCTGGTCGACTGGAACTTCTCCAACAGATAAATTTGCAGATAATCTTCAATCTTTCAAGATCTCTATCCATAATCTTCACTAAGATCACCTTTTGCACGTTGTATACAATTTGAATATCTGACTGTTTTGTGATCGTTGAAGATTATCACTGTCTTCACGATATTCTATCTCTTTGACGTTTGTAGATTGAACTTTGAACATTGTCTATCACTTGCATCATTGGAAATTATCACTTGAAATTGCATTGGTCCTTTAATTAAAATCCTAAAATAATTTCTTAACCAATTCTATACATTTTATAATTATCAATACATAAAGGAATTTTTATTTATCAACTACCATTGGTCCAACAGTTGAAAGAACTTAGGAATAAAGAAAAGAATATTACTCTGCATTGTGACAGTCAAAGTGTTTTGCATCTTGCAAAGAATCCAGCATTTCATTTAAAAACAAAACACATCTGAGTTCAATATCACTTCGTTCGTGAGAAAGTAGAAGAAGAAAGGTTGACATGCGTCGATCCTCGTATGGCCTAACAGAGACGTAAGCAACATGAAGCGGCAAGGGAGAAAGAATAGTGTGAAGATCTGATTGACTCTCAATCAAAGCTTTAAGTGAAAGAATTGTCAAAAATGGTAAGCACTGTTTTCGGTGCCTACCAAAGTTGACAAAATGTAAAGGGTTAGTTGGCCAAATGACCAACCATCCCACGTCTCTTGCTTATAAATAGGCAGGAGATGAAAAGAGCATAGCAAGGAAAAAAAAAAGAGAGAGATAGAGAGGTGAGAGAGAAAAGACAGAGAAAGAGAGACAAATATTTTGTATATTTTTTGGTCTAATTTTTTCTTATAATTCTACAGTTTTTCTCAGTAGTAAAATTCTTCTATCCTTATTCGTAGTTTTTACCCTAATTTAAGGGTTTCCACATAAAATCCGTATGCTTATTACTATTTTTTTAGTCCTATTTAATTACGAATCTGTTCTAATCCGGTCAATTTTCACAGCAGAATTCACACTCAATCTTGGATTTACTGGCAGGGTAGCGAGGTTCGTCAATGTTAGAACCAACTAGTTTGTTCCGATGAATGTTGAAATAGGTAATCTATTTACAAGAAATGAAAAGTCGCCATGTGTTTCTAAAAGTCTGTCGAAAGGGTGTCAGAATATCTCCATTACAGGAAGAGCTGGTAAATTCACCATAAGAGGAATCCTCTGTATGTATCTAAGCATATGTCCGGAAGAGAAGCTTGTTTATAGGCCTGCGGTTAGTTGAATTCCAAGGAAAGAAAATCAATTCCCAAGGGAAAAGCTAAAGAACCAGCAACAAGCCAACCTCCCAAGTTCCAATGATGTGAAAATATGTTGTTTCAATCCAAGGTCGAATAGAACGATTGCGTATAGATTGCTCATGGGAAGACATGAAAGAGAGATGGGAACTGGGAAGAATCGAGCTTGAAGAAGAAATCAAAGATGGTTCATGGCAATGGAAATATGGGTCGTCTTCTTTGGATTGCATTAGGAGAGTTGCTGACATCGCCAAGGCCTTCCTTATTGGGAAAGAGTTGACTTATGGTAGGCCCATTGTTGCAATAATGATGGCCTATCAGAAATTCTTAAATTGAAATATGGCTACGTGTTGTTGTACTTTGAATCCAGGAGGACTCTACTGACAATTATTGCTCATAAACAAGCCATACAGGAAAAAAACAACAAACAAGTAGAGACCTTCCCCGGATAACTGCTCTCAGGGCAAGGATTGCTACCATCTATAAAACAAACCCATCACCTTCTGTTGTTTTCCGCTTTAGAAAGTCTCCTTTCAACATTCATCCATATTTACTGTTTAGTTCATCCTTAAACACCGACATCGATCCATCCGTTACCTGAAATCTCCTAATACAAATACACCACCTGCTTCTTTGTTCCAAAAGCACTTTGATTTTTCTCGTTTCCATCAATTTAGGGGCGCGTTGATTTGTCATGGGTTATCTGTCTCATCCCGATTTTGTCTTCCCTTTCCATCGCCTCCAATTTTCCTTCATTATTTACTTCTGAATATTCTTGTTCCTTAATTTTCGCAGTTGGGGTTTAGTTTTAAGTTTGATTGTGTTTTGCTGTTGTTTGATTGATAAATATAAATTAAACAGTGAAGATGAGTGTGGAAAAGTCTCAGGTATGGCAACCCTGTAAAAAGAAGAGATCTTGATCGGTCATTTTTAGAGGCTTGTGGAGCTGCAAAAAAGATTCTTTTTCATAGAGAAGAAAAACAGAAAACAGAGGTGGAGAAAAAATGGCCTCAAGAGGAAGTGGTGGTGCTGGTGGTGGTAGCAGGACCAGAGTGGGAAGATACGAGCTTGGGAGGACAATCGGTGAAGGAACCTTCGCGAAGGTGAAGTTCGCGAGGAACATAGAGACTGGAGAGAATATGGCCATTAAAATTCTTGATAAAGAGAAGGTCCTCAAACACAAGATGATCGCTCAGGTATATATAATATAATTTGGTATCTGGGACTGTTTTCTTGATTGAAAGTGGATCTGTTTGGGTGCCCAAAAATTGTAATAAGGAGCAAGTTTTGATCTTTTGTTGTTTTGTAATTTACTGGAAAAAGGTAACAAGGCAACGGTTGCAGGGGACAGAAATGTCGTTTTGTGCTTATGGAGATAATTTATTTAAATTTATTCATTTGTTCTGGTTGGGTTGTTCATTTACTGTTGGATTTTTTTATTCCAGTATTTTTTTAGTGGTATTCCTGTTATTCTGTTATTGTGCAGTGTAGGTGTAGCTCATAAGGAAAAAGGAAGCTGATTTTGATGGGTAAAGCATGATAATTTGAACAAATTAATCTAGTACTCGGTCAAATTGGATGGTCAAAGTATTGAGCGAGGGTCTCTTTCTAAGATGTAAAATTTCAATGCCGAGTTATCTAACTTGGCTACTGAAATGTAACTGCCTTCTGGAGGAGTAATAATCCTCAACAAACCCCCAGATAAAATGAAAAGGAAACCTGAAAGAATATCCTGATCAACCGAACCCCTCAAGAATTCAAACCATTCATATTCTCTGAGAAGAAATGCTTTACAAGATGTAAATTAGGATTAGTTACTTCTATTGAAGTACAGTGAGCAATGGTCGTGTTACCGCATAGTAGGAATTACAGATTTATGATTTATTTCCTTTTACTTTTTCCTTTATTTTTTTATCATGATTGTGCGAGATTTGTTTTTCTGTCTTTCCTGTAACCATTTTTGTTACTTTGAGACATATGCTGCTCCACTCAACTCCTTTTCTCACGATCTGCAAGTGTAACGTAAATGACAAGAATTAACTTTGAAGCGACTGCTAAATGTAATGATTTACTTAATTTTTAAGGAGTGGATCTTTGCATGTTTCAGCAATATTATAATACTCAAGGTGCTTTTAATCTTGATGAAAATAGCTGCTTGACAATCTAATCACTAACCTCTTCAGTTAAGTAATTTCATGTTCTTCCTGTTGTTTGCATTTTGCAGATTAAGCGTGAAATTTCAACAATGAAACTAATTAGACACCCAAATGTCATCCGCATGTATGAGGTTAGAATGAAATAAGGGTAGATCTTCATATGCTTGATCTATTACCGTTTCTTGTTCCCTTATTGCATAGCCTCATAGATATTCTCCAATGTAAAATCTCTTTATGTTTATATGTTAGCTTTTTGTAGACTTAGATTATCCTTGTGACAATTTTGATACTTAATTTCTATCACTTCATAATTCGCAGTCACAATAATGGTGTCATATTATAGGTGATGGCGAGCAAGACGAAGATATACATTGTTCTTGAATTTGTGACTGGTGGTGAACTTTTTGACAAAATTGTAAGCCCAATATTTCCAAATCATCTTCCATGATTTCACCTGAGCCAAATAAATTGTTTGATTTTCCCATTCTTTCTGAATCAGGCAAGTAAAGGGAGGTTCAAAGAAGATGAAGCAAGAAAGTACTTTCAGCAGCTTATTAATGCTGTGGATTACTGCCATAGTAGAGGGGTGTATCATAGAGATCTAAAGGTGTGCATTTTGTTTCAATTTTCACCTTGTCCAAGTGAAAAATTCAGCTCTTGCATTGCCTTAGAGCTTTAGTTGTGAGACATTAATGTTGTGATGCTACCAAGGAGCAAGGTTAATTGGTTTAAAATATCAATCTTCGAGTTGCTACTGGATGCTAATAGAGTTCTTCAATTTCTTTTCCTAACAACAGCCTGAGAATCTTTTATTGGATGCCAGTGGAGTTCTTAAAGTTTCAGATTTTGGGTTGAGTGCACTACCCCAGCAAGTTCGAGTGAGTATGATGGCTTCTTAACTGAAATAACTTGTGAATTGCATTAATCAGCATCCTATTAGCTGACAGACAGAACCTTGGTGACATTTTTCAAAAAAAAATTTTTGTTCTTAGTGTAATTGATAGCTGTTTGTTTTTGTTTACCATTTAGGATGATGGGTTGCTTCACACGACATGTGGAACACCAAATTATGTTGCCCCTGAGGTTCTTGGACATTTTATTATAGTTTTATTTCTTTAGTTGCCAACTTTTCAGCATGTTCCCGTGGCATTTTATATATCTTTTACTCTAGGTTATCAACAATAAAGGTTATGATGGAGCTAAAGCAGACTTATGGTCATGCGGTGTCATCCTTTATGTCTTAATGGCTGGATACTTGCCTTTTGAAGATTCCAACCTTATGCAACTGTACAAAAAGGTAGTCTTTTTTCTTTTAGTTATACTCATTTAGCCACCCACACGTACACGTTTACATATTCGGTATTGCATGTGTTTTTGAATAAGGTGAAATAAAAAGATAAGCAATGTGTTGGTGATACGTGACATTGATTCCTAGGATCAGCTTTTTCCTAATCAGGTGATCTTAATTGTCAGTAAGATTTTTTGTTTCAGGAAGTTCTCTTTCTCCATTACTAAATATGTTTAGAAAGGGAATTTTGAATTATTACCTCAGTGCAAATTTAATGGAATATAGCAATACTAGGGGTGTAGTATTAGTGAGGGTCTCAATTATAGAACACTGATTAATTTTCCAGAAATTTTTTTTAGGAAGAAGAAATTATGGTGCTTTCTGTTCAGATCTTCTTTATACAACCTTAGTTATCATATTGTCCATTTTAATCTACAAAATCTTTCATAAATCAAATTCGATTAATTGTGCAACTGCATAAAATATAAATTAACTTTATTGAATAAATTGGACTTTTTCTCTCTAATTTTTTAGTGGAAAAGGAAAATAGGGAAATTAAAAGGGAGATAGATGATAGAAAATAGGGGGGAAAAAATCCACAGCTACAAACATACCCAAGTATTCCCAGTTTCATGTCATAATTGAGCTGTCAATATTCAAGATATTTTTTTTTTGGCTCTTTCTAAGGATGTGAATGAATAGTATGAGCATGCCGAATATTTTGGTTGTCTGATAGTCTTGACCTTGTGGATATGAGATATTTGATGTTACCAGATTGCTGCTTATCTCTTATTTTATCAAGTCATGTTCTTGATTACTGCATGTCATTGAGGCAAAACTAATATAATTTCCTTGTGGTTTCTAATATTTTGGTCCTGCAGATCCAAAACATCTTACGTTAAATAAATCTAATTGCCTTTCCTGTGTGATTGCAGATAAATAAGGCTGATTTCACCTGTCCTCCGTGGTTCTCTTCAAGCGCAAAGAAATTAATCAAAAGGATTCTTGACCCTGTTCCTGCAACTGTATGTTCAGTGTCACACATAGTTTTAATTGTTCTTTCTTTCGGAAGAATATTTGCATTCTTTCTTATTGTTAAGTAAGATGATGGAATGAAACAGCGCATAACCATCGCGGAGGTTATTGAAAATGAATGGTTCAAGAAAGGATATAAGCCACCTACTTTTGAACAACCTGATGTTAGTCTTGACGATGTCGACTCTATTTTCAATGAGTCAGGGGTAAGAATTTTGTGTTTGTGTATCATGCATCTTCTTCCTCTAGACACTGCAGGCTGTTGATTGGTTGACAATCCTCTTGGTGAATAGGATCCTGGAAACCTTGTTGTGGAGAGGCGAGACGAAGGACCTGTGAATCCTGTGACTTTGAATGCATTTGAACTCATATCAACATCACAGGGTCTTAACCTGAGTACTCTCTTTGAGAAGCAAATGGTATGTTCTGCACAAATTGTTCTTTTTGGCTGGGACAAAAAGGCCGACCCAACATATCTACGTATTTGTGTGATCTAAGACCTTCCCAATTTATGAAGGAGTGTTTGATACTTCTGATATATTTAGATCAGCCACTTGGCGCCTGTATGTCATCTAAAAGAACTGGATAACACCTCAGTTATGTTTGTTAGTCATTTGATATTTATTTCTCAAGTGATATTTTTGATACATCTGTGTGACATAATTGCTGAAAAGTGTTCAAGAATGGTTACTGTATTGCTATGTTGTCTTCTGATCCATGGTTTGACAAACTGCAATCCTCAGAGGATATGTAGTCATGTCAATCCTCAGTGGATATGTAGTCATACTTTTATGCACCTGACAGCGTTTTTACTTTTGCAAGCAGGGACTTGTCAAGCGGGAAACCAGATTCACCTCCAAACATTCTCCTAATGAGATCTTCTCCAAAATTGAAGAAACTGCAGTCCCTTTGGGTTTTGAAATAAAGAAAAATAAATTCAAGGTGTGATAACGTCTCGTCTTGTGCAAGAGTGGTTGAGATGTAATTTTAATGAAATTGACTATGGTCTTCCTCTTTCCAAATAATTGTCACATCTTTACTGATTAAACTGTACTTCCTTCATGGTAGACTCCTGTTGATTTTGATCGGGAGTTAGCTTCACAAAATTGTCTTTAACTTCATTTTGCATTGTCACTCAAATACTGAATTATTCTCTAATAGAACTGTTATTGTGCTTGTGTGTTAGATGAAGCTTCAAGGCGAGAAGACTGGACGTAAGGGTCATTTATCTGTTGCGACAGAAGTATGGCTTCAGGATTCCTGTCAACATATATTTCTGCTTTGCATTATGTTGTAGTATTTTAAGTCTGATTTTTATGATATCTTCTATCTATTTAGATCTTTGAAGTGGCTCCTTCACTTTACATGGTTGAACTTCGCAAGTCTGGTGGAGATACCCTGGAATTTCACAAGGTATGATATTTATTTAGGCGTTGGGTATGTAATTAAATGAATCCAGGTAATGATCATATTTGGAAGGCTCTGTGTTTTATATCCGTTTTACATTAATTATGTGGATCATGGATATTGTGCAGCCAGTGGTTTGATGTGTTAACTTTTCTTAATAGATTTAGAATATAGTATTATCGCAATTAGTACTGATATCACCTTATCCCATGTTCTTGCAGGTGTACTTTGTTATGATAAGCATACCATTACTTAGGTGCAAAAGGAAAAGGATAATGTTTGTTGTACATCAGTCGGCATGTTGGGGAAATTTTAATGATCTTTTGGACCAAAAACTTCATGGAAAAATGTTCATTGCTTAATAATTAACTTCATAACAAGGCAGAGTTAAAATACTATTAAGTTTTAGGCGCTTTATGCTTGATCTGCTGGAAAGTTAATATTTGTCTGCTTATCCACATTTAGACACGGGAGTGGCAGATGAAAATAAATTAGGTTTATGATGAAGTCCTTATATATGCTATATAGTTTTCATTTGCATATCATTCTGAAATCTCTTTTTGCTGATATTTGGCCCAAATTACAGTTTTACAAGAACCTCTCAACTGGACTGAGAGATGTCGTCTGGAAAACGATTGAGGAAAAGGACGAAGAAAATAAAACTGAATAAAGTGGTTAGTCTTATACCTCTTTGATTATCTCTCAAGGATACTGTATTTTGGCTTTGAAAACTTGGAATGAATGTATATTGTATCCATTCAAATTGATTGGACTGTCATGTGCTTCAGATGAGTCTCTTGAAGTGCCTTGACATAACTTGAAATTCGGTTTCTCTCTTTCTATCAGGTGCTGGCATCTTCATAGTTGTTCAGTGGTTGGACGTTTTATCATTTCATTTGGGTGGTAGTGCTTTGTTGGAACTTGCAGTGAATTATGTGAAGTCGTAATGTTCCTTTAAACTGACTCTTGTGGCCCAGAATTAGACTGGTGTACTTGTGCTTTGCATGGTTAAGCTTGGTTGAAACGGGTAAATATTCCTGTGTAACTGTTTGGAAGGTTTTCCATTGATTTAACAATTTGCAAGCATCAACTCCTCACAAAAACGAGAGCATATATTATTATGTAATTTACACGAATCGAACCCTCAACGTGTTCTTCCATAGTTCGGGAGATATTGGCTTAGTTCGGAAGCACTTGCATGTTACGAGAATGGAGCCATCTTTTGTTCGCCATTTTCTGGACGCACAAATGTGTGAACATATTTTAGAATGGTTACTGAGGTGAGTGCTGTGTGGTTTTGATGCTGAAACAACACCTGGGATTAATCCTGGAGGAAAACAACTCGGTTAAAATGCTACTCAGGTTTTGTCGGACTGCCACAGGGGTGTGGGTGATACTTATCTGATTTAGCAAACGGTTGTCAACAAGTTCAAGGCAGCCCATCATTCTGTGGCATATTACGGACTTCGTTTCGGGTAGAATGCTGTTGTTACCCTATCGCAGGGTTGTTGAAACTTCTTCGATGGCATCAATAATATGAATGTACGGTCCATGAAACTCGAATCATATATTGCATCTTGAAATATCATCGACGACTTCCTGTGGTTTTCTTACATCTAAAAGGGTATCACTCTCTCCCAGTCCACGCACGTACATATTAAGTATTAAAATTCTGTCAACATGTGCTCTTAACGATTTGGAGTTATCGACTTCAATGCTTGAGGCTAAAATACCATAACATTAACGATCTTCTGGAGTTCCTTTTATCTCCTTACTCTTTCTCCCCAATTGTCAGAAGAAAACAAGCTGATGAGTCTATTCGACCTCCGTTGGAAAATATTCTAGTTTCCGTTTTTTACAGTGCAAGTGGAAATTTTACTTGCAGGTTGGAAGGTATAAGTACAGGAATGAAGTATTTTACTACATGTCATCAACAGCTCAGGGTGTGCAACGGGGGACCATAAATTGATATTTAAATGAGTCTTCTGGTAAGCATACCTGATTCTAGGAAAGAGACAAACATGAATTAAAATTTCCTCTCTAATCTTTGTAATGAAAGTTATAACCCACCTATTCTTCCTTTTATATTTACTACTTGCAACTAATACGGGAGCTCGTGAACTTGCTAGAGTGTCTTGCAATTTCTCTCGTTTGAAAGTTTAGGTGTCTGTTCCCTCTTGTTTTACTCATTTATATGGTTAATGATAGTTTCCTTTACCTTCAAAAAAAAAAAAACTTATCGTAAGTCTTTACAAAAAATCACCAGGAATTCCTTAAACAAGAAAATATATTATTATAGTCGAAAAAGTTGGCCTAATTTACATATAAATCATATTATATTTATGGACATTGTTACTTTGAAATGGTCAGTTTTTATTGTTGAATAAAATGCAGTTTCTAAAACACTAGGAGATTTCAAAGAAACTAATCGAAATAGATTATGATTTATAGTATTTTTGCTACTTAATTCACTTCAAGTCTTTGCAAGTGATAATTGCCTTTATGACCAAAAGAAGAAGAATTCAGATGAAATCATAGCATGGAATAAAGATCTAAAGCAAGTGAGGACCTACCCAATCATATAATGAATGTGTAAGTCTTTGTAAACATGTGGATATTTGAAGAGTATTGTTTTTAGTTGTGTGAAGTTACATGCCCGTGTATGTTGATATACACAGCTGTGTATGTTGCCCATATAAGTCTCTATGTCTATGTAAAATCGCAAAATTAGGTGTTTTTGGAGATACACAATCATTTACATAATTGTATACGTTGACTATATATATCTCAAAAACCTTAGTTTTTACTATAAAAGGACATTAATGGAGGAAAATAAAGAGGAGGCGAGTTTTAGAGCTTTTTTTAGTCATAAAAGACATAGAGAAGTGACATTTTGATAAGAGGACAAGAAAAACACAAAGATTACGTTATAAGATTCGATAGAGAGCTTCATTCAATCCAAATTACAAGAAGATTCATTAGAGAAAAAAGGGAGATTTAGGAAATGATTTTTTTGTTTTCTATTTGTTCTTCTGCATATTTGGTTTTGTTTTTTATGACGATTAACTAATTTGATTAGTGCCTAGATGGGATGAATCCTAAGTTGTGATAACAATATGATTTGATCATTTATTTTAATGCAGTTTTATTAATTGATTTATTGAGATTCATTTATGCATTCTATTCTTGTTCTAATGTATCCAAAAAATTAGTTCAAGATTTGATTTCTTATGATTGAGATTAATAAATCCTTTTGTGTGAATAGATTATTGTAATTGGAAGGAGTTGCGTGCAAACCTAGAGATAGGTTGACATAAATCCTCTAGATTAGGGTCAAACCTGATAGTGAAATTCACGAATTAATAATACAACCTTGGGATTTTAACTATCAAGAAATTTTAGTTAATCAACTGAGAGATTAGTTATTAATAGTCTTAAGAAAGGTATTAACATAAGATAAGAAATTCCACTATCCAATAATCAATATTTCAATTGCATGATAAAGGGTTAATAATTAAGATGTCTTAGGAGATTCATCATCTAGGTACTATTTGTTTGGTATTGATTTTTCATAGTATTTTCCCCTATTTGAGTTCAATATTGTTTTAATCTTAGTTTAATTTGTAATTAAATCCACAATCTGATTCGATGGTTAGATAATAGGAAAAGAGTTAATACTAGTACTGACAATCCTCTTGGGATTGATCCATGCTTACCTATACTAGCTAGAGTTACACCGTGTACTTATCGTTTAACATTGATAAATTCTTATAAGCATAAGAATAAGTTAATCAAAAGGTGGCCAGGTATGCTACCTAGCAACATTAAGATAAACCTAGGGAACAAAGGAATGTAGTGACTTCGAGGAGTGGAAAGGAGTTGAAAGTTGAAGAGAAAAAAGTTGTTGTGCAAGAAATGAAGATGAGAAGAAAGAGAAAGAGAAGCTAAGGAAGAAAGTTATCAAAGAGTACAAACAAAAAATCTCATACCTACCATGACTTGAGATAAACAAAAAGGAAGATAAATTTGGTAAGTTTTTAGATTTTTTTTACACAATTACATCTTAATATTTCTTTTATTAAAACTCCATCACAAATTACAAAATATGCCAAGCACTTAAAGGATCTACTTTCTAACCAGAAAAGGCCAGAGGAATTGTCAACAGTTACTTTAAGTGCTTTATTATATTACAAAATAATCTGCCCCAAAAAAAATTAGAATTTTAGGAAGTTTTATAATTGGTTGTAATATTACTATTTTGTTAATTGAAATAGCATTACCAAACTTACAAACTAGTATTAATTCAATGCCATAAAATATATTTCAGAGATTAGGATTGAATGAACCTAAACCAACTAGGATGAGCATTTAATTAGTAAATATGTTAATTATCTTAGGGGCATTAAGGAAGATGTTTTGGTTAGGGTAGATAAATTCAACTTTCCTATTGATTTTGTGATTATGGATATGGTGGATGATGTAGAGATTCCTTTGATCTTAAGACAACATTTTCCTATGTACTTCTAAAGTTATGATAAATATGTGTGATAGGATATTAATCCCAAGGGTTGAGGATAATGATTAAGATATTATAAATCATAAGACATCCCATTATGACGATGACAATTATTTCTTTACATATGTTATTGGCTTTAAAGTTTCTTATGTTATATAAGAAATAATCATAAAAGATCGAATAGAGACTTGTTTTATGCAAGAAGAAGAAGAGGAAATAAATATCCTTATTATACCAGAGTATAAATCTAATAAGCCAACAATTTAGAAATAAGTAAGGAGTCTAGCTAAATAATTGGTAGAGAATTGCTTTTTAGGAGGCAACCCAATGATTTGGGTGCTTTTTTTTATATTTCAATTGAGTAGCTTTAGCATTAGTTTTATTTATTTTTTGGTATGATGATTGATTTTTGTTGCATGTGTTAAATTTAAAGTTATGGATTCAAGTGTTTTCTAAAGTCCTTATTGTTGGATCATGATAACCACTGCTAGTTCGTACTTCTGAAACTATAGATAAAAAGCCTTTTATTGAAATCAAAGTATAAGTTATCCTAGTTTTCTTCTTTTCCCTTCTTTTCTACTATTTTCTTATTCCTATATCTTGTGTACATTAAGAAAAATGTACAATTAAATTGTAAATAAGGGAATTAATTTGTTGTGCTTATTAATTTTGTTATAATTAGTTTACATGTGAACAATTTTGGAAAAACTTTTAACTTTAAAAGAACATTTTTGATATAATTCATTATAAATTGTTTATTTTTATTTAATTTATTTAGGCAAATAGTCACATGGATTATTGATTACATTAATTTCAATTTACTTTACTAATTTTGAAAATAGTTACTTGATTTGTACTATGATACTTTTTTTAAAATTTGGACTAACAATTGAGTTAAAAGTGCATTATTTTATATTTTCAGTATTCCACTAAAATAACAATGTGAATAAATTAGTATAAAGTAAATCTACTCCATTAACTTTAAACCAAGTAAAAACGTTAAAGTTAAAGAGTGATGCTAGTAACTATTTGAAACGGTGACCTAATTGAGAAATCGAGAGTGTTCAAGACACGGTGTTTACTCTCTTGTTAAAAGGTTAGGTAATTATTCAAGCAAGCTTCCAAATGCTCTGTTGTTAATTTAAAGTCAAAAAAAATTTCATTCAATATGGGTTATGAAAATGCTTCATAATCTTTCCCATATTTGTTCACTTGATATATTCAATTGAATTTTGTAGATTAAGTTAAAGTTTAAAGGATTGTGGGGTTAACTAAATTAATTTATAAATTGATGTAAGAAGCTAAATGCTCAACAATATTATAAAATTTTCACTTGAATGAATAATGTAGAATTTTGATTGATGTGATTATTGATTTGTTAAATTCTTTTTTAGAGTTTCCATTTATTTAAGTTAAGAGAAATGAAACTGGTCTTCTTGAGAACAAGCAAATACTTATGTGTGGGAGAATTTAATAAATACTAAGTAGAATATATCTTTAACATGCTTTTGAGAGCATTTTCTTATGTTTAGACATTTTGAATTGGATTTAGTACTTAATGTGACTTATATTTTATTTACAAACCTTGTTTTATCTCTATGATGAAGAAATAAAAAATTCAAGCTAGTTGGAACAAATTTAGAGTGCATTTTGGCATGATTTTAAAAGAGGGACTTGTAAACATAGCCTAGAACATAATATCACATTAAACCTATATACGTGGTGAAGGAACCTGGGCTTAACATGGGTTTATATTGGGTACCAATGTAGACTTCTTCTTTTTTTTTTTGTAAATTATGAGTTAGCTATGGGGAGAGCAAAATAGGACCACTATAGGTTTGTGTTTTTCTCATATAAAAGAGAGATCTTTGGAATTAGATGGAAACACATCATTAAGGAGAAGATTTAATGCATCTTTAGATAAGAAGAGAGTAAATCTGGAGAGAAAAGAAAGGATTTCCATTAAGAATCAAATGAAGACTTCAAGATTTCAAAATCCATAAGAATGAGTTATTTTATTTTGTGTTTTTTCCTTTATTGCTGTTGGTTTCTTTATCTTAGTGATATGTGTTTAAATTTTGATTCATTTGATATGTTACATTTAGTGACTAATGCCTTAGAAATGCTTATGACACTCACTTTAGCTCATATTTGATTATAGGTACATTCTAGAGGTAAAGGAACTAACGTGACCCGAAATTTTGTTCATTGAAGTCATCTTCTCAATTTCCACACTCTAGTGATTCATGGAGCACGAAGAAGAAGAAGTTTACAAGAAGAGGAGACAAGATAAAGTATACAAATGGAGAATGAACATTGTCTCATGGCTACCCCATTTCTTTTAACCTAGTTATTACTATAAGAGAATGGTGTGACAGCTGGGATTTTTAGAGAAAAATGATCACCCTTACAGCCATGAGATCACTTAACATGAACGGGAAACAATGAAGAAGAGAAATGCATGTAAGGTATGTCAGTTTTCATGGCACATGTCCATTCCACATTTAATCGTTACATTTAAGGTATAAAGAGATGTGTGGTGTGTTGGCTGCACTTGGCCAAGTATGGGAGACTTGAAAATTCAAGACACTTGTCCATTATATTGAACCTAGCTATTGAAAGATAAGGAGCAAAAGAGTGGACAACTAGATGAAGGAAAGATGCAGTTGTCAGTTGCTAAGAAAAGGTTGCAGCTAAAGAGTAAAAAAAACATGATGCATGTTGTATGGGACTGCATATATATCACGTGAGTTACCAGCTATCATTCAATGTTTAAATTATAAGAAAAACAAAGAGATATGGGAGTGTTTCGGCTGAGTAAAAGAATATGAATCTGTGAGTGTTGCAAAGAGGTGGTAGAATAAAAATGTGGAAGAACTGGAATGGGAGGCTGAAGGGAAAATGCATCACTTGTCTATTTTATCTGATTTTAAACCTAACTGTCTCATGAGTCTTTAAAGGAACTACTGAAGAAATAAAAGGAGATGGGGATGTCTGCTGTAGCAAGGAAAAATAAAGAGAATAGAGGTTGGTGGTGAGTGAAAATCGAGAGTGCAAAAACAATGAAGACAACTCCTTCATTTTGTCTCCTTCAGTTTGGAAGTAAGTGGATTTGCTGAATGTCTCATCTTCTATTTGGTTAAGCTTCATCTCACATAACTTTTAAGCTATTTGTTTGTTTATAATAAAGGTGAGAGTGTCGGTTGAAAGAGTAAGAAGGGAGCTGACCTATAACCCTCTTTGGTTTTGCAAAGGAAATTGGACAGACGTAGCTGAAAATGTTTTCTCTCATTTCTCTTCGATTTTCTATGGAAACAAAGGTGTTCTTCGTTGAAGCGTGGAGACCCGTAGAGAGGATGGAGGGGTAGACGTCCCGACGCCGGTTTACGAAGATATCGACGCCAAATCACGGTTAAGCTATTTCATCTTGATTAATGTTGTTAATCTCTTTTTGGATTGTTATGTTGTTTGTGTTGATTGAATCAGGTTTTTGTATGAATAATCTTAATATGTCACTTAGATTGTTCTATTATGAACCTACTGCTATAATGTTGAATGTAATCCGTAATTGTTACATTTGATGTTTGCTAGTAGCATCTAATGATCTTGTATCGTTAGGAACAACATAATTTAGGTTAAATAACATGAACATATGAGGTTACTACTTATATTGATCGTTTTTCATATCGTAATATAGCTACCAAATTAATATAAAGATTGTATCCTAGGTTATTCGATATTTAGGTTTAATTAATGATCGTATCTTGATTAAACAAAACCTAAGGGAAAACTGGGATTAGTAGAGCATTTTATTAGTCTCAGATCGATAGTCCGAAGAGAGTTGTAAATATTTTAGGATAATAAAATATGCTTGATCATGTTTAGGCCAATATTGAACCTAGAATCGGACCTTACATATATGCAACAGTTTAATCATTTTCAATCGCTTGTTTTAATTTGTTTTCGATAGTTTAATTTTGTTTTATTTTCTAAATTGCTAAAAATCCAAACTCCCCTCCCCTTTTATATTTTCCTTGCATCAATTAATTTCGTTATAGAAATTAACTAAACATTTCCTGTGGATTCGATCCCAACTCATCATAACTATAAATTTTAGTGTGCAGAGTTAGGTAAATTTTGCAGTGCACTCGACACACACTGTCACTTAGTATGAAATAATTTATGATAGGTTTAGAAGCGATGAACTCTAAAAATGATTCTTTATTGATTCTTTAATATAATGAAATGTCCAAGTTTATTGTGAATTGTTCACGATTATTTTGTATGTTTAAATTAAAAAATGCTAGCATATTGATTCAATTAATGCTAGCATATTGATTCAATCTTTTATAAATATGTATGTATGTATTGAGAAATTATATACATGAATAGATCGTGGTATTAATAATAAGAGTTGCACGGAATCTTAAAGATAAGAACACATATATCTTTGGGTTTAGAGTCAAATTTATAAGGGAATTCATAGAACGAGTTAATACATTCTTAGATTTTTTTTATTAAAAAGAGATTTCAATCAATTTATTTAAGGATAGAGGTTGTACATTTTGAGAAAAAAATATGATTATAAATTTAGAATTTTTGTTGATATAAGAAACTAGGATTAATTGTTGAATTAAGATAAATTTAAGCATTGAATGATTTTACATTTGGAACTTGTTTATGAATTGACTGTTTTATTTTTACTCATTCTTTTGGTTTGTTATTTTAGATTAGTAATTTTAGTTCGTTAATCATTCTTTTTAAGTTAATCATGAAGTTTATTAGATTAGATAATAGAAAGACAATATATACTAGTATACGTAATCTTTGTGAAATTGACACTTACTGTGAGAATGATAGGAGCACTTACTTAATAATCTTTAGTATTGTTTTAAAAAATACATAATCAATTTCCAATGATTATGTGAAACACCTTTAAGTAGGGGATGCTTCTCTATCGGGTTCCCTAATCCGTGAATTGCATGGAGGGCTCCTTTTACTATCATCCTTGACTCGTACTGTTAGAGATTAATAGATCAAAACATAGCCACAAAGATTATGTTAAACACAGGATCGATTTTATATGTATAGAAAACGAAAAACACATACTTGGTTGATCGTTGTAATTCCACAGGTTAAAGCACTTTCTATTTACTGTTTCTACTGCATAAATCTCCTTCTCCTTATTTGTAAACTTTTAGAGAAGATTGAAAAATACCCGCATGAAACCAATACACGTAGAGATAGAGTTTTTTTTTCTTCTAAAAAACGTTGCCTTCATATAATTCTGTATATAACTACCTTTAGTAGTTATTTAAGAATGATGACGATTATACCCATCATGGGTGTATATAAGTCATCATCTCCCACTCACACATGATGGGTTTAATAAAACTCTGCAGTACTCATACTTATTCAATAATCGGTGTGACCAGCATAAGACGAGAGCACAGTGCCATATATCTATTAGGAGTATATGACATCTCGATTTAACAAATTGATCCTGAGACTTATGAGTCCTTGAGTAGACATTGTATGCTATACCTTAGGTCATATATCACATTTGCATTTTTTTCCTTTGATCTCATTTAGTTTCTTGAGTCATGACTGTATTCAAGTTCTTTACTAAAGAGACGATGGCCATCTATGAATACTTTTCACGCGAGTCAATGATCTAATTAAATGACCTTCCTCTGTTCTCAATTCTCTTTTGAATTAAATTTAATTTTCTTTCCTAGAATTATTCCATAGGATCGCATCTTACATAATCTCTTGGCAATAACCTAAAGTAGCAAACCTTAAATTCAATTCTCAATAATGAAACAAGAGTCATAAGAGTATATGATGAGGTTCTTCTTAACCTCAAGGGTCTCACACAATGTAAGATGAGATCTTGTGACTTACATTAATCCATTTTGTGGTCAGTTGTGCACACATGGTACGACTCATATGCTACGGTATTTACCCACTTCATTTAACTTGAACGTCTTTATTCAAGAAATACCGTACAGATGATAGTTCAAACATACTCACTGATTAACTTGAGTTCACTCATCTACTCCAAAACTTATTCAGAACTCACATTTGGCAACGTAAAACAGATATAGTGATTAATCAATCACTTTAAACCAATTTCCATGTTGCATTTATAGTTTAAGTTTCTCACTCTCAATTATCACCTAGATAATAAACTTTAAACATGCCTCATCTCTAGCGAGCATAAACACTTTAGGTGATTTCCCATGTGAGAGGGCCAATCTACAATCTGTCTCATATACTTATGATTCATCCCAAAAGATATTTATACACAAACATATATATTCGTGAATCAAATGATACACAATGTATAATCTTCATCATACATTATATCCAAACATATGACATTCGACTGAGTGAACATACATAGAGAAATGTTTATAAGGACATTTCAACATCTATGTAGTCCTAGTGACTTTACATGCCTAATATATACATCTCTAAAAATTGGCTTTGTCATTGGGTCTGTTATCATACCTCGCATAGATATATATCTCATGTTCACTTCTCCTCGTGCACCTATATCTTTCACATAATTATACTTAGTATCTATGTGCTTTGTATTACAATGAAATTTGGTCTCTTTAGTATAAGCGATGACAGCTTGACTATCACAATTGATGGTCACTGGATTAATTTCACTTTTAATAACTCCCAAATGCACTAGGAATCGATGAAGCCACACAGCCTTTTATACTGTAGTTGAGAATGCTATAAATTCAGCTTCCATTGTGGATAATGTAACGCAAAATTGTTTCTTACTTTTCCATGATATTACTCCATGGTTTATAGGAATACATATCCTGAGGTAGATTTTCTTTCATCTAAATCTCCTCCCTAGTCTGCATCTGTATATCCTTGTATACATAGATAATTGCCTTGATAGCATAATGCATAGTCCATAGTGCCCTTTAGATACCTCAATATTCTCTTTACTGCTTTCCAATATGCTTGGCCTGGATTTGATTGATATCTACTCATCATCCCAACAACGTAACAAATATCTAGTCTTGTACACATCATTGCGTACATAAGACTTCCAACTGCAATAGAGTAGGGAAAATTCTTCATTTGTTCCCTTTCTTGTGGCGTAGACGGGCAATTTCTCTTACTAAGGCCTTCATTTTTAGCAATAGGATTATCAATTAGTTTGCAATCTTGCATACGGAATTGTTCAAGAATTCTTTGAATGTACATCGCTTGTCAAAGCGATAACAATCTCTTTGAATGATCTCTTGAAATCTTGACTCCAAGAATGTATGTCGCTTCACCCATCTCTTTCATTTCAAATTCTAATGATAACCAATCTTTGATTTGCTTAAGAAACACACAGTCATTACAAGTAATAAATATATCATCCACATATAAAGATAAAATCGCGAATTTATCTTTGGATCTCTTAACATACACACAATGGTCTTCATTGATCATTTAAAAATCATACGAAATGATTACATTATGAAAACGAATATACCATTGTCTTGAAGACTGCTTCAGGCCATAAATTAATTTTAATAAACGACATACTTTATTTTCTTGACCTGCCTTGATGAAACCTTCAGGTTATTCTATATAGATTTCTTCATCTAATTCTCCATTGAGAAAAGTAGTTTTTACATCCATTTGATGTAATTCAAGATCCATCTACTATAGCCAGAATAAGACGGATTGAGGCAAACTTCACAACAGGTGAAAAAGTTTCCTCGTAATCAATTCCCTCCTGTTGTGTATATCCTTTTGCTACAAGGCATGCCTTATATCTTTCGATATTGCCATTAGCTTTTCGGTTAGTTTTGAGAACCCACTTTTTCCCAATTGCTTTATGCCCTTCGGGGAGGTCAACCAAGTCTTATACTTGATTTGAGCTTAAAGAAGCCATTTCTTTTGTCATTGCTTTCATCCATTCTTCTTTAACAGGGCCAGTAAGAGCCTCATTTACATTCCTTGGCTCTTCTTCCTCTTACAGAACAATCATATTAACTTCTCCTTCAATCTCAAAATAACGTTGGGGAATTACTCCTCGATTACTTCGTCTTAACTGAGGTTCATCATAAACAAATTCATGATTGATTTGATTGCTCCCACTTGGATCAGTTATCATAGAGAACCTTTATGTGGAATTTCTCCCACTTGGTTGAAGTTCCTCATCTTGATTCTTCATAACAGAATCATTCTGATCAAGCGACTCATATAACAATAGGTCTTTACCTATTTCGCCTTGCTTAGGAAAATCATTCTCTAAAAATGTTACATCTCATGATTCAAATTTAGTTACACCTCTATTACCTTGTTCACCAATGAACACATATCCTTTTGAGTATTCTAAATATCTAATAAAAATACTTTTTCCCCCTCTCGGGCCTAATTTTCTATGTTTGTGAGAGAGATCATGAATATAGGCTGCACACCCCCAAGGTATAAGACTTGACGCATGAGGTCTCCTACCAGTCCACAACTTATATGGTATGCTAGTAACTGATTTCGTGGGCACACGATTAAGTACGTAAGTGGCTGCTAGCAATGCATTACCCCAAAAGGTGATTGGTAAATTTGCTTGGGTCATCATGGACTTAATCATTTCTAATAACATCTTATTTCGTCTTTCAGCAACGCCATTTTGTTGTGGGATTTTAGGAATTGTTAATTGCCTTTCTATTCCTTTCTCATCACATAAAGCCTTGAACTTTTCTGACCAATATTCTTGTCTACGATCAGTTCGTAATGCTTTTATTTTCTTATCTAATTGATTCTCAACCAAGTTCATGTATTTTATGAAACGATCGAATACTTTCAATTTATGAGAAATCAAATAAACATGACCATATCGAGTATAGTCATCTATGAAGGTGATGAAATAAACTACCCCACATCTAGCCCTTACATTCATTGAACCACAAATGTCATAATGAATTAATGGATATAAAGCTCGTGTTCCCTTTCCAAATGGCTTTCTTGCCATTTTACCAGCTAAACAATGCTCATATGTAAGTAGATCTACTTGACTTAGATCACCTAAAAGTCCTTCTTTAACTACTCGATTGATTTGATTTTGACTAATATGACATAGTCTAGCATGCCTCAAATTTGCAACATTATTGGAATTACTAGATGTAAATAATGAATAACTAATATTATTTTTTCCTTTAACACATCCAGTACAATAAAACCGCCACATTAAAAACTATGACCATAATTAATAGATCCAAGATACAAATCCATTTCACTGCTGTGGAAATTTATATTGAAACCAAGTCTAACCAACATCAACACAGATGAAAAATTCCTACAAATCTGTGGAGCAAATAATACTTCATGTAGGATGACGGGTCGTCCTCCGCGCATGTCCAATTTACATGTACCAATTCCTTGTATAGCAACTCTGGAATTGTCACCTACATAAAGTCATCGACTACCACGTGGGAGTTTACAAAACTCAACGAGGGCATCTCTATCCTTCGCTACATGGTTGGTTGCTCCTGAGTCTACAATCCACAAAATATATGATTCAGTTAGAAAAACAGAACAAGAAACATTCACAGAACAAATATTTGTACTATAAAGTTGTACCTTCTTAGACTTGGTACAATCTCGAGCAAAGTGGCCCTTTTTACCACAATTATAGCACTTCACATGTTTCATGTTCTTCTTCTTGAAGGGATGTTTTCCCTTTCCATGTTGGTTCCATTTTGCTTTCTTGGATTCCTGAGGAGAGTGGTTAAATCTCTTATTATTCTTTCACTTGGGTCCACCATAATGCTTGCGTTTCTTGTTCATAGCTCCATGTGATCTAGAACTAACTGCATATGCCTCAGAAGACATCTTTGAGGCTTCAAGACGCTCTTCCTCCAAGAAGAGATGCCTCGTACCATCTTCCATTGTCTTGATGTTCTCATTATGAGTTAGGTGCATCTTCATATGCTCCCGACTCTAAGGTAGTGATTGAAACACAACTTGTATTTGTTGTTCATCAGAAAGCTCATGACAACATCACTTAACTCACTTACCATGTTGGACATTTACCTCAGATGCTTTTGCATTGTATCATCTGGGTGCTTCTTATAAGTATCAACTTAATTGTAAATGACCTCACTTTGGTCACTAAAGTACCTCCAAAATGAGCAGCCAATGCGGACCACGTGTCCTTTGCAGTTTCGAATTTACAGAACTCTCACATGATATCATTATCCATGCTACTCAGCAATGTGACGCGAGCTAAAGAGTTCTTTTTCCATAATTCATATGCATCACAGTCCCCCTTATGCTGGGTCGTATTGCCTTCCTCAGGAACTTTCATGGTTAGGTTTAATGGTTCAAGAGTCTCTTGCTCCTTCAGCACATATTGGATTTCATATTCCAAATTTCATAATTGTCACCATTGAGTTTCTCACCCCTATTGAGTTCAGCAACAATATTCTTTGAAGCAGTAACCATTTTTCTTTTTGTTTGAAACACTAAGTTTCTATAATAAGAAAGAAATATATGTGCACATTATTGTCATATTAATCGTTCATAGAGTAAATAATTCGATCATAATTGTTTATAAAATCAAAAGTCCACTAATACGTTTGATCATCATTCATACAACAATCAAATCCTAACTACCTTACTTTAGACGAATTCCTATATGATGTACATGAAAACATATTAAATAAAAAACAAGACTTTATTATTATAAAACAACGTATTGTATTAAATGCGCTCAACATATTTTATTAAATGTTCTACAACCTACGAACAGTCTATAGGTAACGAACCTTACGCATAAATGAGTTCACAAGTTTGCATGATACAGTTCGCGAAGTTCGATGTACAATAACTCTTACTATTTCCGTTGGAAGACTTATAGGATACAAAGTCCTAATCAACTCCCTTCTACACACCTCTTTAATAAATATCATCACTAACAAACTATAAGTCTTCTCGTTAGGCATATTATTCCAGAGCATTCATAATAGTTCGCGTTGAGGTTGAGGTAATGTTGCAAGCAAAGTCATGTACTTTACTTCAACATTTATATAAGCTCGACAACCTCAAAAGCATAATTCTTGCATCATGTTATTAACTGAAATAACATGTTGTGTTAGACCGTCTCCAAGCATTAAACGCAAGTTGACTAATTTTACATACATACTGTTAATATGTCTCTTTTGTGCCTCACATTGAATAAGCTTAGGCGTTCTCTTAAGAATAGATATTTTCCTGAAAAATAAAATTTCGGGAATCAGAAGAGTGCACAAAATAACAAATTATTTTGTCTAAGACATAGCAAACTCGTGCTCATATTATGAAAACAATTTAATTTTATTAGCAATTTATTGAACTATTCAAATTATGCTATTAATTTCTAACCAATTAGAAACTTATTTCTAATTTAAATTATAATTGAACTAATCAATTTATCTTGGTTTAATTAGAAACTAAATTCTAATGAAACTCCTTTCTAATTTCAACTAAAAAAATCAGTTTTGACTTAATTAAAAAACACATGTCCAATTTTAATTCAATAAAAAATACAATTAGAAAACTCATTTCTAATTTTGTTGGTTTTAGAAACTTATTTCTAATTTTATTTTAACTAAAAAAATAATTTTAATACTATAAAAACTAATTTCTAATATTATATTTTAATTAGAAACTAATTTAACAAAATTAATTAGTTTTTTGTAAATTAGAAAATTTATTTCTATTTCTTTATGCTATATTTAATTTAAAACATCTATATAAATAATAATGTCTTGCCTAACATCAATGTAGTTATTAAGGCCTAAGCCTTCAATCTTAATGAAAAGAAGTCATACATTATAGGTCCAAGTCATAGCCCATAAGACATCACATAGACATGACCCATTTATTGAATTTTAAACCTTTCTCTATATATCATTACAGCCCAAAATTATCACAAGTTTGCTATGTTGGATCTTAAAACCCAAAAGTTTTGACCCATTCTTGGTTGTTATAACACATACTTACATGTTTAACAATGCAACTTTTGAGAAAGGCCACGTGCCTCTTAGTTGTAGAGGAGGAAGAAGTCTCTTCTTCTTCGTCTCTGCGTTTTGTTTTCTGGTTTTTTGTTTTACTTTTCTCTTGTAGCTTCTGAAAAAAGAAGAGAAAAATGAAAACCGACATTTGTAAGATTTTGGATTATTGGAAACAGAATAAGTAAAAATCATAAGCGTAAAATAGATGTATGATATAGCATATACAAAAAAATCATGATATTAGTAGATATTCATATCAATATTCGCAAATTATCGATAGCCAAATTTTAACACAGATTTACGACATCTTGATTTTAGCATACATATAACATTAAAAAAAATACCTGCTCTGATATCAACATTAGAAATAATCAAGATAGAACATAATTACACATAACATATTAAACAGGATCTTTACATATGCATACAAAAACAAAATATCACATACTTGAATTATTGTTGTAGTTCTACCAATTAAAAAATATTTAATCAAGATAGAACATAATTACACGGAACATATTAAACAGGATCTTTACATATGCATACAAAAACAAAATATCACATAGTTGGATTATTGTTGTAGTTCCACCGATTAAAAAACATTTACCGCATATCTCTTTTTGCATAAGTTTTTATTCCAAAAATTACTCTGATCTTGTGTTATTTGGTTTTTAAATTCAAAATCTTAACTACCTTTGGTATTTATTTAAAGTACAATTACCATAATACCCTTTATGGTGTATGTGATTCATTAGCTGGTTATTTATAAAAGGAGCTTTTGATAAGTTTCAACATCACTTAGAGAAAGAAAAAGAAACGCATTAGAATAATGGATTTCTAACTATGGGAATAAGTTGACACTACACAATGTGGGAACCAGGCTGCAGATATGGATATGGAAAGATACATGTGAAGGTCATATGGTGTGACATAGGTGAAGGTGTAAATGATGGAGAGCTAAATAGGGTTAAGCAAGTATGGATCTTAAACAACAATAAGGTCTTTTTAAAAAACCCAACTTGCTACAGTTTGTTTATACCCACTTGACTACTTGCTTCAAGTTGCAAACTTTTTATTCCTCTTTATGTGTAGAAGTAATGTCACAATCGTTGAAACAACCTTTTTAATTAGTTTTTGGAGTGCCCATAATTAGTTTCCAGCTCATTTGTTAATATTGAATCCAACAGGATTCTTAAACATCATGATGGCAGTCCAGTGAATATTCTAAAACAAAGGCCTATTTCTGAACTGGGACCCAATCATATACTCAACCTAAGTTTTTCTCAGCAACGAATGGGACCCACTCGTTTTGATGTGCCGTGGAGGAGAACCAATCACAGTGAACACAGAACCTTCTGGACACACAAATCCATCAAAATATCTACCCACCCACATCTAATCCTCACCGTCCATTATCGTACACACCTTTTTATTTCATTACATAAAGACGGCACCTTTCTAACATTTAACTGATGCCCGTTTATAATGTAAGACCAAACAAAACAACCATATATAAATTCTGGAGACTTCTTTGTTCCTGTGCTGTAGCAATTTACTTTTATTATTTGGTTACTTTTTACGGGTTCGGTTACGTGTCTTGTTCAACAAATATGTAGTAGGCTTGTGGTCTAAGTTTTGATTGCTGTGACATTTGTGCAACTGCGTGCCTTGAGGTCGTTTCTGGATTATGGAGAGGTATAGCTTTGGTGGAGTTGGCTTCGTTTGTGTTTTGAAGGTGTAACTCGTCGAAAAAACTGGATTTTTAGGTGTTTTTTGTGCTCCTATTGTAATTTAAAGCTGTAATTCGTCGAAAAGACTGGTTTTTTGGTGTTGGATTTGGTTTGGTTTGTGTTCTCAAGGTGAAATTCGTCGAAAAGACTTGATTTTTGGCGTTGGTTTTGGTTTGTGGTGTTATATTTGAACTGTGGTTGTAGAGTCTCTGAGAGCAATTCAAAATGGCAAATGGAGAAGGAAAGAGTAAAGGAGAAGACTTTTATGAAGTGTTGGGGTTGGACAAGGAATGCACTGACGCAGAGCTAAGGAATGCTTATAAGAAACTTGCAATGGTTAGACTTTAGTTGCTTTTCCTCATCTATAATTCTCTGTTTCTTCACAATTCCATCAACTTTGTCTCTCTTAAATAAAGAGACAAGCTTGTCGTATGTTCTGCTTTTCCTATCGCTTCTTGTATTTTCGTGTATAAGGAGTGAAATGGATTCTGGGTTTTTGAGGTTCTATGAAGAACATGAAAAAAGTTAGTTTCTTTCCCTGTTTATAAGATATGCAAAGTTCAAATTTTAATGTTGGTTTGGTCACTGATTGAAAGAGTTAGTTGTTGGATTGCATATCATTGGCAAAAAGAAATTGTGGGAAATTTAACATTTGTGATTTGATAAAGCTCGTGACTTTTTGGTTCAGAGATGGCATCCAGATCGATGTTCAGCTTCCGGAAATTCCAAGTTTGTTGAAGAAGCAAAAAAGAAGTTTCAGGCAATACAGCAAGCCTATTC
>JANZLH020000024.1:1887125-1898670 GCA_026770325.2 Erythroxylum fimbriatum | reverse complement strand
CGCTGTCCGCATTATCACTTTTGTATTTGTCTTACCTTTTTCAATCGTCAGTCGTCACCCTATGAACCATCCAAGAGCTGATTGTCTATAATTCACTGAAGAGCAGATGGGAACTGACAACAACGACTTCTATTAAGATCTTCCAGAAGAGCAACCCTATGATAGAGTTTTAATAAATTATATATATTATAGATGATGACAACGAAGAGCAACCCTACGATAATTGATAAGGTTTTAATATATTATATATATTATAGATGACGGCAATGAAGAGCAATAGGGTTTTGATATTATATATTAATTAAAAATAAAAAATTATTTAATTTTTTAAAAACTTAGGGGGGCAGTGCACAACTGGGCCCCGCATATCTTCGTCCTTGAAGACACTAGCCACCCTTATAAGATTTTTGTAATCCTTCATGTCGCGTTCGATATTCCTATTAAAATGAAAAAATATGTTTTTATTTCTCTTGGTTGGGTCGGCCATTTTTCGTAGTTTTTATGCTAAGCCATTGTCAATAATCCTATAAAGAGACATATAAGATATAACCATATCTTCTTTATTAGTTTCTTTATATTTTTCCCATTTATCTTCCTCAACTTTCATTGACTGAAGACCCATCCCTCTTTTGATTCTTATTATGCTTGCCAGGGTTTCTTAAGTAATGCTCCATATCTTCTAAGTTTATCTATGTTTTTCAAGAGTTGCTTAAGTTAGGAAGTTAAAGGATGCTGGTATAAAAACGATCATCAAAATGAGGTGACGTCACTTTTTTTGTCAGAATAAAAGTTGACTTTTGACCAAAAATGTTACGCGCCATATAGGCAGGAGATAATCGATACTCGCCATATGAGACAAGAACCAGCTCGAGTGCGTAAGTTCTTTGTCCTGAAAAATAACGAAACTACACTTTAACAGTCAACTCTTATTTCCGAGGGAGCCAAAAATGCGAGAAGAAGACGTTAGCTCTGGAGGGACCATGCATCCTAATCCTGCTGCCAGGTACCTAATTCCGCCTGTTACTGCCCGCACTCACTCGCTAGCCCCAAATAGGGATTCGTGGTCTTTCAACTCTCTACAGTTTTTGGGGTTTAGGGTTCGTTTGTTTTTAGTGTTTCGTACAAGCAATGAGGAATATGAAAATTTTAAGAGGGTGGGATTTTTTTCAAACCAACCAACAGTTTTGACTTTGATATAGCTAACGGACTTTGATTTCTCATACGTTTTCCTTCCTCTGTTGCAGTTTACGAGTAAATTACTGCTGTAGGGTGTTTATATTCTCTATTCGTGTTGGAATAATTACCATTTTGGGATAATTGTGGGATGATTGAGTTTTTCCCAGGGATAACACTCATCCTGACTTATTGCTGGATTTGTTAAACAGCCCTACTGTGACATTCTTGCTTATTTGTTTAAGAAATTATCTTTTAGAATCAGCCAATTGTTAATAACTCAGTTATACTACTCCTATAACAATCTGGCTGGTTATATTGTGGCTTGGCTTATATTTAAATCTAATGGTTTTATTATAACATATAATTTCTCGTGGTTCCTTTTTTTTTTTGGAGCATGTTGATATTTGTACTTATTGTACGGCGAGATTTAACTGCTCTCCTTCACAGCATCATAGTAGTGCTTAACGAGTTTTCCCCTTTATTTAGTTTTGCTGGGGCGTCCTCATCTACTATTCCATCAAAGTTTGGTGGTGTGGAGAGATTTAATAATGCTCATAATTCAAAAGCAGCATCTCTGTCTTGTGTTGGGTCACAGCTACCGTGGACCTCGTTGAGCACCAATGCCGGTGGCTCTGGTTTTGGATCATCAAGATCTTCATGCAGACCATGGGATCGAGGTGACCTATTGAGGCGGTTGGCTACATTCAAGCCATCGTATTGGATTGGAAAGCCTAAGGTTTTAAATTGAAACATACTCTTATGATTATGTCTTCCTTTCTTCAGGAGATCAATGCTCTCTGAAATTGCACTAGCACTTAATTTTTGTTAGTCAATGCTAGGCTGTCATAAAAAGGCTATACCTTGTCTTTTCCCTCCTGAAGTATTCATTAAGAGCTCTCTCTTTCTTTCTTCCCCAATTTCTAAAGGCTAAGTAAATGCGTGTCACTTTAGAAAAACTGAACACACTTAATTTTGTCCAGTTTCCTTCATGTAGTTTGAAAAGGATTAGTGAGCTATCCCATAAATGAAGTTTTTGATCAAGAAAGTTTTTGCATAACTGGGCAGGAAATGAGATGTGTTTCCAGTAATAGAAGAAAATAGTTGGGGAGTCTACAGTTTGGTATATCTAGCTGTATCCATATTGGCTATTGATATTTTTGTCCCGTTCCTTTTTAAGTAGTTTGAAACTGGATCAGTGGGGTATCCCACGAATTGTTGTGCACAACTGTGAAGGAAAAGATGTGCGTTTTGAGTAATCATGTGGTTTTATCTGTATTGTGTACTGATAGAATTTTGTCCAGTTTCTTTTCAAAGTAGTTTGAAACTGGATTAGTGGGGCTATCCCATATATAAAGTTTGCGATCAATTGATTTTTGCATAACTGGGCAGGCAATGAGATAAATTTTGAGTAATAAAAGAAAATAATCTAGAAAATCTACAATTTTGGTACACGTGATCTTATTTGTATTAGCTATTGAAAGAGTTTTATCTTTGCTCAGGAGAATGGTTTTAGGAAAGTTCTTTTACCATCATTATTTTCAATCATCTAGGATGGAGAACAGCATCAGTATCTTCAACTTATAATGTAACTTTAGCGAGAAAACTTACACAATTCCTAGTGAAAATAATTGAATGCTTGTTTGCTTAAAAAAACAAAAAACAGAATATAAGTTCAAACTTCAAACTTACTCTTGTATAATTCTGCTTGCTTGTTTTTTTCCATTAATTCGGGCAATTTCATGGATACTTTTTCCAATTCCTTGCAGGCTGCAAGCTCCTTGGCTTGTGCTCAAAGAGGTTGGGTGAGCACTGATGTTGATAAAATTTTATGTGAATCTTGTGATGCATGCCTGAGTTTCATTTTGTCATCGTCATGGACCACTGCAGAAGGTTTGCCATGGAGACTTTGCCTCTTCAAATCTTTTTCTTCCCTTATTATTGTGCATTTAGGGACACTTGACACATTCTACCCTTGATAAAAGATGTTTTTTATCAGTGGAAATTCTATTCTTTTGGAGCATTAAGTAGGTCGGATTTATGTTTTGAAGAGATGGATAACTTATCAACGTGATAACCACCTTTCTGTTTTGGATAAATTATCAAAGTGATAACCCCCTTTCTTCATTTTGTCTTATTCATGATAGAGTAAGATCTTATGATATCGATGTAAGGATTAAGCCAGTGCAATAAATGCCTACTAGTACTGGTTGTTCTCAAAAAAAAGAAAGAAAAACTGTGAGAAAGATGTGGTTTGCATCTGTATGTTGAAATCACAATGCTGAACTTTTTGCATATAAGATTTACTTATAACTTACCTGACTCTTTAGGATTGTGGTCAATATCATGGAGTTAAAAGTACAAAATAACAATTGAGATGCCGTTTTTTACCAACCACTTATATCTTACTGGGTTTATAAATTCTTTCCTGGAATTATTTAATACAATTTGTTTGTGGCCATGCTTTATATTTTTCCCTTTTTGTACTATCCAGAGAAGGATATGCATTTTGCTTAATTTTCCAAGTTAACGGGATGATATTGTTTATTTTATTACAGCTTTGATGTATGCATGCTGTTCTTTCCTTTTGCAGCTGATATGTGTTTGATTGTCCAAAACTGATTATGCCTGTCATCTTTCAGTATTTAGGGGTTTATAATGGTTGTCACCTTTGTTTTGCCAATTTTTGGGCTTTAGTTGAAAATGTTGGTGAAGCCTTTGCGAAGCAACTGGATGTTGGCCATAAAGCCAGCTGTCCTTGGAGGGGAAATAGCTGCCCTGAAAGCTTGGTGCAGTTCCCTCCAACTCCTCAATCTGCCTTAATTGCAGGATTCAAAGATAGATTTGATGGGCTCCTGCAATTTCAATTTCTTCCTATTATTGCTGCATCTGCAATTGAGCAGATGCGGGCCTCTCAAGGGAAGCAGATTGATCGTTTTCTCTCCCAGTTGCCGAATTTTGCTGGTGTAGAAGGAGTTAAGTCAGACAGTCTACCAGAATTTGAAGCTTCTCGAGATTTGGCCCTCTGTTTATATTCTCATGTAAGATAAAATTATGCCCCTTTCCCATCTGGAATCTGCTGATTGATTCATTTACATAGTGTTTTTCTGCCTTTTAGTTTCTATTTGACTGTTTAGTTCATCTACCAGGCCCAAAGGCTTATAAGCCTTTGTGGATGGGAACCAAGATGGCTTCCAAATATTCAAGACTGTGAAGAACATTCTGCTCACTCGGCAAGAAATGGGTGTTCCTTTGGCCCTGCCCAGGCCCAGGTCTGTATTTCACATGAGCTGGTACCAAGCACAAAAGCTCACTCATCTTCAGGTAAAAAGGAAACTGAAAAGAAGAAAATGCTGGATGTAGATTCTAGATGTGACTTCAGATCACCTTTACTGGACTGTAGCTTGTGTGGTGCTACCGTCAGAGTATTAGCATTCTCAACTGTTCATCGACCTAGTCGATTTACTTCCAACAGCATAGATATTGCTGATCTTAGCAAAAAGATGGGATTGACACGTGGAGGAAGTGCAGCTAGTGGTGTCAGTGGCTGGGTTGCTGCTGACGATGCAGAGAAAGAGCTGACCGAAGACCGGGATGAAGTGGCAACAACAGATGAAGGGAAATTGCTGCAAAATACAGAAGTTGATCTGAATCTTACAATGGCAGGAGGTTTATCGTCTACTCAGGCAGATAGGACAGTAATGCCTGAAAACAGTCATAATGCAGACATGGGAAGGGATTTGATGATTGGCCAACCTTCTAGCAGTGAGGTTGGTGATCGTGTAATGTCATATGAATCAAGAGTACCTAGTTCTCGTAAACGGAGCTTTGAAATAGGTGGGAGCTCGTATGATAAGCTGAACTTGATGATACAGCCGGCTGATAGTGTTGAAGGAACTGTAATTGATCGTGATGGTGATGAAGCTACAAATGGAAGACAGTTTTCTGCCAGGCCTTCAAAACGTGCTCGAGAAAGGGATTTCTTTGAAACCTACTGTTCTCCATATCAAAGGGACTCATCTGGTGCTGGTCCTAGTCATTCAGTGGGTCTTGAGATATATGAAGATGGAAACAGAATTACTTCGTTGCATCAAGGAATTGATCAAGTTGTAGAAATTCCATATGCTAGAGATTCAACACGTGCTTCATCAGTTATTGCAATGGATACAATCTGTCATGATGCAGATGATGACTCCATGGAAAGTGTTGAGAACCACCCAGTGGATGTTGATGATGCTCATTTTCCATCTTCCAGTACGTATGGCAATCTGGATGTGAATGAGACATCAGAACTCAATTATAGCAATCAGGCCCAGCAAAGTATCTGTTTCCAGCCTGCTGCTGATGCAGCCCCTAGTGAAATGGGTGTCAGTAGTTCAAATGATGCTGAAGAAAATTTTAATACTGAAACAATTGCGGCCTATGCTAAGGATGGGTTTAGTTTCGGCATTAGTGGGGGGAGTGTTGGTATGTGTGCTAGTCATGAAGCTGAAATTCATGGTGCTGATGTTTCTGTTTATAGGGCCGACAGTGTAATTGGTGATATCGAGCCTAGAGTAGAAGATGCTGAAAATCAAGGTCAGACTGGTGAATCTGCTCCTGATCCTGGTTTAACGGATGAGATTGTCCCTGATGAAGTAATCAGGGAAGATCTTCATGGTGATAACCAGGAGATGCTATCACGATCCATGGCAAGGGCAGATAGTGGTTCAAAGATAGGTGGTTTGGTAAAGGCTGAATCTGTTGAAAGTGGTGAAAAGCCAAGTCAAAGCTGCAAGATAAACCTAGATACTAATGCTCGTCCATCTCATTCTTGCAATGCAAACATTTATTCAGGCTGTGAAACAACTGATAAGGAAGTCACAAGGGCTGGAAAATCGTCATCCACAAACAATTGCCTGTGTGCAGAATCAGATTATGTGATTACTAATAATATAGGTATTGAAACCCTGGTCCATAATGCAGTATCATTATCTCGTTATTTCCTGGATGTTAATCGAGCATAGAATGAATGAAGGGCAATGTTAGGATTTGTTCTATTTGTTGAGCATTGTACTGTGATGTGGGAATCCAGCCATGTATCTATCATCATACTTCTAGTTTCTTTCTGAAAAACATGCCTTTGCACGGTATTTGATTAATCCTACCTTTTGATATAGTAGACTGCTTTGATATGAACCAAATTAAACTAGTCATTTGTCTTGAAACTTATTGATCGTTCATCATTTGTGTTATTGCTAAAATTCATATATGGCAAGATGTAAGGTTGTTAGTAGATATGAGATTATGATTGCAGTTTAGTGGTGACTCGCATTGATCATGTTTCATTTTACCTTTTGGCAGAATATTGTGGTCTGCTTTTGGTGTTGGAAGCAGTTTAAATATTATGTTATCATGTATATTTCAAGTGTGTATGTAGTGGTTTCGTAAACAATACTAGACGCGGATATGTTCAGTGGAAGTATTTGTTTGAGAAATAATATGGAGTTATGCCCCTCAATTTTGTATTTTCTTTTCTGCTGGCTATCTTGGTTAATGCATCCTATGTGTTGCGCAGGGCCTCCAGAGGGTGAAAGCAATTATGAAGAAAGTATGGAGTTTGATCCTATTGTTTATCACAATCAGTTCTGCCCATGGGTCAATGGAAATGTAGCTGCTGCTGGTTCTAGCAGCCGTGGGTCTGGCGGCAATGCTGATGGTGATGCGGTCTGTGGGTGGCAGCTGACATTGGATGCACTGGATATATTACGAACTATGGGACTAATTCCAGTTCAGACAGTTCAATCTGAATCAGCAGCTTCCTTGTACAAGGTTAGGGTCCTGAAAGTGGTGTCTTATTTTAAATTTTGGTTGTCAAGTTGGAGGGATCTTTTTGGTAGAATCTTCTGTGCTGTGTTTTCTCATACTGCTTTGTTGTCCATGTTATAGACAATACTAAATTCAATCTGTGATACAGGCTTCTTCCCTATAGATTAATAGGAAAACTCTTGTTTCATGAGGTTTATCAATTTGCTATTAAAAATTGTTAAGTCTTTAATTTTTTTAAAAAAATTAACAGATTTCATTATATAAATATATATACAGTCTAGAGTACAAAAAGTCTAGAATTATCCAAAAGATCTAGGTTACAGAGAGTTATGGTTCCTAGTAACCATCTACACCTTGAAGCCAAAGGGACACTTGTGAGACCACTTAATCCAGTATTACTCCAATCCCCATCTGCTCTTCATGCTACTTGTCAAATTTGTAGCTATTCCTCTTGCTAACATGGCTGATCTGCAGTGGAGGAAAATGTCCTGAAAAACCAACTTACTGCTTCTACTTGTTTGAAAACTTTGCAATTACACTCTTTCCATATGTAGTACACCAAGGCTGCCCAATTTAACTTGATTGCTTTGAGATTAGCTGCATTATGTACTCTAAGTTCCCCCAGCCAAGTAATAGTTTCACTCCAAGAATCCATTGGTCTGTCCATGTTGAGAATAAGGTGCATCTACCCGAACTTGTCTGATAAACCTGTATCTAATCATCAGGTGTTCCAGATTCTCCAATTCAGTATTACATAACTCACTGTTCAAAGTGTTAATGGGGAACTTGATCTTAATTTTGTGTCAGTTGTGGGAATATTATTGGAGTATTTGTCTCTTGTCTTTGGTGCTTCTTTAGTATTCAGTTAAATGTATCTAGATATCTTTCCCTTCGAGTGCAGAACTTAACAGGATGAAAAATGGCTCAGTAATTAAAATGCATGACTGTTTTCCACAAATGCTTGTTTGCATTTTCTTTTGATTTATTTTTGATATTTTTCAGAAATCTTATTCAAGTTTCTGTATTTTCTCTCTCTCTATGTTGACTGAAGTTTATATTGTTGTGGATTATTACAGGATGATCATCAAATTCCTGGGAAAAAGCTCATTCAGCAGCATTCTATTAGCAGAAGCCCCGGGCAGCATTGAGATTTATTCTGAATAACTAGGGTACTTGTAATTTTGGAGTGATAGATAATGTGCAACTTCAATGGATATTACATTTTGTTATTAGGATCTTGCAATTTCAAGTAATGGTAAATGGAAGCGCATTGATTTTTCCATACCTGAAAAGTAGATGACTTCAACTTCAATTTAGTATTATTCATTGCTTCGTATAGTCATACATATTTTGATGACATTAGCCACTACGATGGTGCACGTTAATTTTTGTTACAGGAGCTAACTTTTGTGCAAAAACTTCTTCCTGAGTAGCCCTTCTTGTGCAGTCTACACAGCGCTGACATCTAGAATGCATGAAATGCTTAGAAGGATTATTAGTACGGTAGTATGCTAGCACAAACCCAATCCAACTGACATCCTTATTGCTTTCGTTGCTGTGTTCTACTGTGAAGCTAATGAGGATTGCTGTCCACCTATTGAGCCTATTATTCTCTTTTAGCTTCACCAGCCGGAAGTATCTCATCAGTCATTAGCTTCATCCAGGTTGCAAGCCAAGATGCCTGCAATTCTTCCTCAGCGAAGGGACAAGGTGGCACGAGCTGCTATAGCTATGCTGCTAGTGACATGTTCAGATGCATTTACAGATTCACCATTTCTTGGTTGATCTTTTCTTTACCTTCATATATTAACACCCTTCAGTTCTCAACATCCACTTAATGAATGTTTATTTACAGCCTATTCTTCGATGCACCTTGGATGACCCTTTCTTTTTCAGTTATTCATCTATGAAGTTCAATATAATATGGGTTCCAATCAATAAGCAATTATAATCAGAGTCATACTTCAGCATGTCATTTACACAGCAAAAATGTAATCATACTTCTGCGTGTCATTTACACCAACTTCATTTTCGCGATCAGTCTACTTGTTTAAATGCCCACTTTCGTGAATTAATTTGTAAGGAGTAGGTGGACATGGTTATGTGATTTTCAATTCTTTCGTTAGGATACTATTTATGATCAAGTATCGTGATATACAGTATACTAGTTTGTGCTGTGCCGGTCATATGTTTCATTTTCCTCACTCCGTTCAATTGGCCATTTATATCAACTTTGTATTGAGGTTTCAATCTTTTGCACTTTTGTAGTGAGTGGTTGGGGAATATCCTTTTTTTTTAAATAAAAAATCACAATAATCCATGCAATCTATTGTCATCCAATCAAATTTAGCTTATATGCTGACATGTCATTACTATATACTAATAAGTCTGATGGGATAATATTCTCTTCATCTTCAGCCTTCAACAACTATGTCAGCTACAGGAACTAGAGCACTACACTCATCCATGTGCTTCTTCTCTTCCCAGAAACCAACTCGTCCACCCTCGAGTTCCCAGCATTCAACTGCATATTTATCTGTCAAACCCAAAAGCGTCCTTCATGACCATCCTCTCTACACGCCTGCCCACAAAAACATTTCCTTTCAAATCAAGGAAAAGATCCTCTGCCTTGAACTAATGGGTGTGGACTCTGGCAAAGCATTGTCCCAAAATCCCTCTCTCCACACTGCTTCTCTGGACTCTATCCATTCCATTATTTGCTTTCTCCAATCCAAAGGTATCCACCAAAACGACTTGCCTAGAATCTTTGGCATGTGTCCTACAATTCTAACTTCCAACATCAGAACTGACCTCAAACCAGTTTTCGATTTTCTCTCCCAGGATCTTAAAGTCCCGGAAAAAAAGTTTAGGAAAGTCATCAAGAAGTGCCCGAGGTTGTTGGTTTGTAGTGTGAGAGACCAGCTTAAACCCTGCTTGTTTTATCTCCAAAGGCTTGGGTTTACAGATTTAGATGCATTGGCTTATCAGGACTCGGTTTTGTTGGCTTCTAATGTGGAGAACACCTTGATTCCTAAGTTGAAGTTCTTGGAAAGTGTGGGGTTTGCGAGGGACGAGGCAATTGATATGGTTTTGAGGTGCCCATCATTGCTTACTTTCAGTATTGAGAACAATTACAAGCCGAAGTTGGATTATTTTGTGAAGGAGATGGATGGGAAGATGGAGGACTTGAGGGAGTTCCCACAGTACTTCGCTTTCAGTCTAGAGAAGAGGATTAAGCCAAGGCATATGGAGGTTGTAGAAAGTCAGACTGAATTGCCTTTGCCAGTAATGCTTAAAAGTACAGATGAAGAGTTCAGAAAATTGATAAGGCAACTGGATGGGTAGGTTCAAGTGGTTGTTGATTCCAGTATGTTTTCCATATGCAGCCAAAGTTGAGTGTAAAAGTGATCTAGGACTCAAACACAATATCTCTTGGCGGTGGAAGACGAAGTACTTGACAAAGAAACACCTCAAGTGTCTTCGCCTTTTTCTGTACGTCATTGTAAATTCTAATAAATTGATGAATGGATGATACTGTGGTGCGTAGAATCCTTGATGGACTTGCCCTTGTAGGCTTCTCAGCTCCCATGACTTCAACAACTGTCGGTAAAGGAAGCTTTTCATCTTGGAGAAGAGTATTTAGAAGTTTGTAGTTAATAATTAGTTTCTTTTTTTTTTCACATTTCTATCCTGAACGTGTACAGTTAATAGATTTAGTGATAAGTATTTAAAGATTTTTTTTTATCTTGTATATCTTGAAATGTATATAATAAAGTAAAATTATAATAAGGTTAAAATTATGAAATTAATATTACATCTATTTATTATCTTTAAATTATTGTTAATTATTATTCTGTTAAGATTGGACATTAATAAAATATAAAAAAGATTAATACACGTTATATTTTTTCTTATAAAGTAGTTGATCTCATAGGTTAAAGTTTAAAGATATTTAAACAAACATATGAGTGCTCGTTACAGAACAAATTCATTTAACTGACCTAATATGAGAAATCTATTTGTAACATTACTTATATGTCTATAGAAATTATTATTGTAATAATTGTATAAGTGATCTTTTAACTTAGGTTCTCAAAGTTATCTTATATAGAGATTATTATGTTTTGATACTACTTATGATATATCTAATCATCGGTTGAAACATACCCTCCCTCACATTATTGCTGAGTACCAGTCTGCATTTGTCCCAGGGTGATTAATTTCTGATAATGTGTTAGTTGCTTTTGAATTAATTCATGGGATGAATGCCAAAACAGGAGGGTTGGGCAATGCTGTGCTGAAAATTGACATCTCCAAGGCCTATGATCGGGTAGATTGGGGGTTCCTTGAATCTATGCTAACTGCATTGGGTTTTGATGCGAGGTGGATCAAATTGATGATGCTTTTGTGTGAGGAATGTCAAGTATTCGGTTTTGTTAAATGGGTGTGAGCTTGACCCTATTATTCCAGGTAGAGGTCTCCGTCAAGGGGATCCTATTTCTCCTTATCTCTTTATTATCTGTGCAGAAGGTCTATCTTGCCTCCTTAGTCATGCTGAGAGACA
>JANZLH020000024.1:1845372-1865482 GCA_026770325.2 Erythroxylum fimbriatum | reverse complement strand
AATATCATATTTTTTTGATAAATCAGAGGAATATATTAGAAAGAAAAAATAAGTACAAAATGTCCATTTACAAGTGCCCCGGGAGGCACAACAAGTGAATATAAACAACTTGACTCAAGCTATGCAAGCTGAAACAAGCAGGTAGGAAAGAAAAACCGACAGTCAAAAGTAATACACTAGGATCTCCATGGAATCAAAGCATCTAATAACCAAGAGAAATGCGAACAATGATCAATAGCCCAGAAGAATCAATCCAAAGGAGAAGGCTACTCATGGACTCCCCGGGCACCAAAATGGTCAAGGAAGGCAACCACCACGTAGGGAGTATGTTGAACTACCGGGGATACTAAGGCAGGCAACCCTTGCCAAAGAATCTCGCATGCAGCAACTTGGAAAAAACGGAACATATAACCTGCAAAATAGAAAGCCTAAAAATAAAATTACCTCCTCTCGGTGTATAGGCTGAGAAGTTCCCTAACGTAGGAGATCATTCTGAGAGACACTTTCTCCTCCACCATAGCTTCATTCTTGAAGGTTCGAGCATTACGTTCGGTCCATATATGATAAACTGTAACGGAAAGCAAAAGAGGGAAATGGATGATGGCAGGAAAACACCAGGAAAAGAAAGGTTTTCCATAGGATATCAAACAAATTAAAAAAAAAAAAGAAAAGGTACCCAACTTGCACTTAGACAAACATAAAAGAAGAGCCCACCACAACTTCCAACCTAAGTCCCTACAAGAGATAATTGTTGAAGAGTTCTCCAGGTGGGAAGCATTTGTTCCAATCATTTATATATAAGTTAGGGATTATAATCCTTTCTTTGGGATTTTCCATTAGAGTTCAATGAGATTAATTAACAAGTAAAAGAATTGTCATCATCAACGAGCTTACATTATGTTAACGTACAATTACTGAAATGCTAAAACAAATATGTATGTAATTATCTTCTACATATGTGCGGAAACATTTCTTAACTTTTTTGACTTAGTTGTAAATTGTATTTTTTCACTATATCTTAAAATTAAAATAGATACCTAAAGGGTTTAATTTACACCCAATAAACAGTATCGTACAATTCAACCTTGCGAGGAGATTTGAGCCTAAGACTTTCTCGGTAAGATTCTTTTGCATATCTTGTCACGTTCTAGACTTCCTTTTGCCACAGCTTACTACTAGTTAATAGAAAAGTGGAACTATTGGAGACTTGTTTTAGTGAATATTAACCATAGAAAATAAATTAATAAAACGGGAAATATTGATATTAATGTTGTTGAGTCTAAACCACAGAAATTCGGAAACCTCATCTTTGAACTTGCTAGAGAAAAAGTCTCGATATGGTCCATCTTTCTTTTATAAGAGAATATAGGTCTTTCGTGATGATGCACGGTTTGAAAAAGATTTTGTGGAACTTCACAACAAGGTCTCTATAGGATTTGGAGCCCATCAGGAGTAGGTTTACGAGAATAATCCATATCACTTCAAAAAGGAGTAGCTGTCTCTTGACATACCTCCAAGTCACTATAATTTGATAGCGTTGGAAAACTTTATGCTCAATTGGTACTCAAACTATAAGCTAAGGAATGTAACAGTAAAGGATAAATTGAAAGTAGTTAATATTATTAATAAGTTACGAAAAACAAAGCTTAGGTGATTTGGATATATTAAGAAGAAACATTCAGACATTTCAGTTAAAAAAATACGAGAAGATCATACATAAAAATTATAAGAGAAAAAGAGAGAAGCCAAAGAAAAATTGAAGGAAAGTGATCAAAAATTATATAGCAATGTTGAAACTTACCGAGAACATGACTCGAAACAGAAAATTTTGATATAATAGAATACAGATAAATAATCCCTCGTAAAGAGATCATTGTAGTTTTTATAGGTCTTTTAGCATTTTTCTATTGTAGTTAGCAAAGTCGTTCCACATCGAAAGCATGACCATTATTGAACTTTGATATGGCTTGTCAAATCCCGTTAGACATCTTGCAGTTGGGTTTAGTTATAAAACGTACAACTTGATAAGATTTGTTGTTTCTAGATACGTATATGCACCTAAAAAAAGATACGTATATGATACTTACAAAAAACTCACTCTTATCTTAATTTAATTTTTTATAAGAATTTATTTTATATTTTAATTTTCAAATCACAAAATGAACACATGACAATAATCTTCGAAACAAGTACAATCCATTATCGAAGGCATAACTTCATTGGTAAGTATTTTTATAACAGGAATATCATTACATTTTCATTGGACGATGTGTACTTACTAGCAACTTGAAAGAATATATAGAGTCAATTCTCAAGCTGCAGTCTAATCATTCTATTATCTATATATATGAGTTGTTGATGAAGATAAAGTTTACAAAAGCTATTAACTACGACCACAATCTTCGATCTTGAGTTCTGATGTGGAATGGGGCATGATGATGGTTTGACATGCATGATTGGTGCAAGGTGCGACTTAAACAATGGTCGGTTCAGTTGGATCTTACTATTAGTAGTAAGATCTCGATCCAACAACGAGTGATCATATCGTGACAAAAAAAAGATCTAGAAGGAATAGGTAGGCCATTTAGCAATAAAACCTAATTCTAAGTTTTGTGAGGTTTTAAAAATCTTAACCTGTCTCGGATCTAAAGTTCCACCAGTGAGGAATTTAATTTTATACATAAATTAATAAACCTTATTTGATTTCACAATATATTTTTAGTTCAACGCAGGATAGTGCTGGAATATATGAACAAAGTATTACCCAGTTATTGAAGAAAATAAGCAAGAGAGGTAAAATGATGCAACTTGTACCCAACTCCTCCCAGCCTACGAGGAATAGTGAAATCCTATGATATCCTACAAGACAATCATGCTCTCTTTTTCTCTCCTCTGTGAGGAAGAACATGGGAAGAGAACATGAAGATGGGGTCGGTCGGTATGGAAAAGGCATGGAGTTTGAGACCACAAGATAATGATACTGGCAGCGACCAAATAGTCTACACAGGGGGTGTTTTGGGAAAACATATATGCATGTCAAATGGGGTCAACATTTCAAGCACGAACAGTTTTCACCACTAGAATGAGAATGAGTGATTCTGTGATCATATGGTGAAGGTGCTATCATCATCCTCGTAAACTCTCTTTAGCACATTCCTCACCGGTGAGCAAGACAGATCCAGAAATTATTTTGAATGAGGGCAAAATATTTAAAGTATTATTATATAAAATTTTTAATTTAAATTTTAACTCCATTCAAAAATTAAAATTTTGCCCCTATTAATTTAATTGGTGACAAAAAATAATAATAAAAATTATAGATATATTAAGATATCAAATTAAAAATAAAATCTGATCCCGTCTATTTTTATTCATAAGGGCATCTAGGGTACTTCGTTTTATCCCTATTATCACTAGTGTTAGATGGCTTGTACTGTTTTTGTTCATTTTTACGACTTTATATGTTACGATTTTTCGTCTACAATGAAAAATCTTATCTTGCGTCTTTACTAAAAGTTTAAAAGAATGTAAAGATTGAAACTGTACCAACTCTATTATAACTTACAAGAACCCATCTCTAAATTATACGTACTACACATTCTTTCAAAGAAAAGAAGTGAGAATTTACCTATCATCAGCACTAGAATGGGGTGAGGCCTGTGGAGGAATCATTTCCACAATTGCGTTCAATATAGATTTTTTTTCGCTTTGGGTGTGGTAGTTCTTGTGGAGTTAGGGGAAGAAAAGCCAAAAAGTCAAAAAGTAGTGTGATGAAGAAGCCAAAAGGGTAGAAAAATCTGAATAAAAAAAAGTCAGTTAAACATGTAATTTTTATCTCCCTATTTGTAGACTTTCATTTAAAAAAATTATGGGCTCAAATAATAGTGATCTTAATAAAAATTGATGGACTTAAATTTTATTTTTTATTTGATATCTTAATATAACTATAATTATTATTATTTTTTGTCACCATTAATTTAATTGGGGCAAAATTTTAAATTTTTTATAAAATTAAAATTTAAAACAATAATTTTAAATTAAAAATGTTTAGAACCAGCGGGGCAAGTGCTCCGCCCATGCATGCATTACAAGAAAAGAACAAGGCCAGCTGTCCATTTATCTATAAAAACCTAGCTACCATATGTTTTAGAATGTAGCTTGGGAATAAAGACAAGATAAAAGTGTGTGTTGACTGGTATGGAAGAGTGGAGGTTCGACTGAAGTAAAGAAAGGGTGAGGTCCGAGAAAAATGGCTGAAACAACATATGCATAACATTACACCTATCCATTTGTCCTATATGAAGCTAGCTGTCCATTTAAATCATGAGAAAAAACTAGCTTTTGGAGGAACCAAATGTGTGATGGCTGCAGTAATATGAATCGAAGACACATGTAACACATTACAAAATGAGACACCTCACATTTCCATTTAAATGCCACTTGTCCTTTCCATTTAGCCAGCATTTAAGGTGTAAAAGAATACATGGATGGGGGACAAAAAGGAGGGTTGGTGATGAGTAAAAAGCCGAGAGTGAATAAAGGGCATCAACTCCTTCATTTTTATCTCCTTCAGTTTTGAAGCAAGTGGAGCAGCTGGAAGACCTATTTTCTCTTCGGTTAAGCCTCATCTCCCAAATTTTTTAAAATATTTTGATCATAATAAAGGAAGGTGTCGACTGGTAGGTGTGCAAAGAACCAAGATTGAAAAGAAATATAGCAGCTTATATTTTTATCCTCTTCGATTTTGGAAGATTGGGACGATTAGGAGAGAGTTTTGTGAGATGATTTATGTTGTCCTCTTTGGTTTCCAAGATGGTGGGAGGGCTGGATCAAGAGATGAATAACATGATAACCATAGAGAAGATGAAGGGCTAGATATCCCGACGCCGGTTCGGAGGTGACATCAACGCTGACAACCCAGGTTAAGTGTGTTTCTTTGTTTTTGTTGTTTCTTTCTCTCATTAGGAATTGATTATGTTATCTTGTGTTTATTGAATTGGTTACTGTGAAAAGATGATTTTAATATGTTCATTGAATCGTTTATTGGCAAACCCATTGCTAGAATTTTGATGTAATCCATAATTGTTATGTTGAAATTTATGTGTAGCGATTAATGATTCGTAATAATTAGGGATAGCATGACCTAGGTTAAATGACGCATCGTATATGGTTGTTGTTGATTAATCGATTTTTTTAATTCGTAATGCTACTACCTAATTAAATTTAGAGATTGTATCCTAGGTTATTCGTGGTTAGGTTTAATTAACAAGTGTATCTTAATTAAACAAAACCTAAGGAAAAACTCGGGTTAATTATTAACCCACGATTAATAATTGCTATGATAGGTTAAAAAACAACAAATCCATGAAATATGTTTAATTAGGGTGCAGGCAAAGATTGAACCAAAGAATTGAGTCCTTACCGAATTCCCCACTTTTATCATTTTTTGCATCTTTTCTTTAACTTGTTTTCATTAGGTTAGTTTTATTTTATTTTCTTATTGCAAAATCCAAACTCCCTTTTTACTAAATACCGGTTAATTTCATTTCAACAACTTTTCACACACTCTCTATGACATCGACCTAGACTCACCACTGTTATAATAGTAGCCTAATTATTTTATTTTGATTAGCATTACGACGCACTGTCACTATATCATTTAAACATTCACATAAATATAAAGAATGCAACGTCTTGAAACAAAAACAAAAATTGTACACAACGCAAACATAATGAAAACCAATACAATGCATATGTAAAATCAGGGACAAAAGATAATGCAAATACATACATAATCTTTAACTGTGAATGGGAATAGTCTTACCTTGGTTATATCCTCTAACAACTCATTTCCTTTACATGTTGGAGAGTATATTTCCTTTGTAATTTCCAATGTTTTTTCTATGTTCTTAGTGTTATTTTGCAGGTTTTCACATAGAAGATGGCCCTAGATTAAAGCAACTCACACGAACCTAAAGGGAAAAGTGAAGGTTTTAAGCAATGGTGCACACAATTTGGCTATAGATTTTGAAACTCCATTCCTTATATTCTCACAAGAAGAGGGTAAGAAATTCCAAAAACTTTGCTCGATAATTCTTAATGCACCTCATTATTTTGATTTCCAAATTTTGGAAGAATAAGGGTTAAAAAATAAAGTGGAATCTTTGAGTATAAGAATTAAATAGAAAAAGTTCATTATGATTATGTTGTGTATGAAAAACTTACTATATAATTCTATACTACTCTTTGTTGTAAGCCAAACAAGTTAGACAATTTTTGGTTTAGACTAAAAAGGGAACCATGCAACTTAGATCATAATGTTATGGAGGATATATTTGGATTCCCAAAAACTAAAACAATAGTCCCATAAAGATTTTAAGGCAAGCATATATTGGAAGAAATTGACTGGCCTAGAAATGCTTAAACCTCACAATGCACCAAATTATGTAATTGGGATTTTAGAACACTTATTGCTTCATAAATTCATATGTCACACAAATTTTCGAAGAGTCAAAGTAATAAGTGTTCTAAAAAGGATTTATTTTTACTTTGGTTTATGGACAAAAAAGTTAAGTTCTACACTTTTACACACATCTTCCACACAATAGTTACTTCAATTACTAAAAAAATAACTATTTAGACATGGAATTCTTATTAACAACATTGGCTTAATACTATGATATTTTTGTTTCTGGACTAACCTATATTTCTCTTGAGTTTTTCAATAATAAACACTTAAGGAGGGCAAAAATCATAGTCATAAGGTATGAAACTCTATGATCTAATCTCTTAATCTGTGGTTAAGCAAAGGAAAGGATAGGCGATATCATATTCAGCCCCAAAATAGTAGCATCACGAGGAAATATTGAGTGAAAAATCCATAGAAGAAGAAGTGTGGGAGAAGTTGCTCATAAAAATTGAAGATAACAACAAGAAGTTGGAGGGATGAATGGATGCCATTGAAGCATAATTGTAGTAGGTACTGAGATAATATCGCTACCAAACGAAGGAATTGTTGAATTATTTTGAGGTGCAAGGTGTCTAAGTTTCTTCTCCAACACCACCACCAGCACGATTAACAAAGTGTTCTATATATATATATACACACACTAACCTGTTGGAGTTATGTAGATATAGTGCCCTGGAAAGCAAGTGTATTTACTTGTAACTTAATATTCTTCAGTTACAGTTTTGTAATGAAAATATTTATTATTAATAAAGCAAAAGTGTTTGGTTTTAATGAGTATTATATATCTAGTCATAAGGTACCGAGATTCTTTTGTAAGTAATATATATATACATAGAGATGTATGGGAAACATGTATAATATAAGAATATAAAATAATGGACACACAGTTGAATAATCAAGTTGGTAGCTTGATTATGGTTTAGACTGTAGTGTTGCGATTTATTTCCATGTAAGTAAAGGAGTTTACTTTAAGGGAATGATGAGTTTCATGTCATGATAGTAGTTGACTATCGATAATGGCACTATTAAATAAATTTGGAATCAAGTATGTTTTCAAGAATAAAGTAGGCCATTACTTTAGTCTTAAAACATACATTTAACAACATTGGCTTAATACCATGATATTTTTGTTTCTGGACTAACCTCTATTTCGCTTGAGTTTTTCAATAATCACACTTAAGGAGGACAAAAATCATAGTCATAAGGTATGAAACTCTACGATCTAATCTCTTAATTTGAGGTTAAGCAAAGGAAATGATAGTTGATATCATATTCAGCCCCAAAATAGTAACATCACGAGGAAACATTGAGTGAAAAATCCATAGAAGAAGAAGTGTGGGAGAAGTTGCTCACAAAAATTGAAGATAACAACAAGAAGTTGGAGGGATGAATGGATGCCATGGAAGCACAATTGTAGCAGGTATTGTGATAATAGCGCTACCAAACGAAGGAATTGTTGAATTATTTTGAGGTGCAAGGTGTCTAAGTTTCTTGTCCAACACCACCACCACCACGATCAACATAAGTGTTCTATATATATATATATATACACACACACACACACACAAACACACTAACCTACATCATTTCTTCCTAGTCAATCCAGTTCCACAAAAAACTACTAACGATGCTTGCCAAATTAAATTCATTAATCATAAGTGCATAAAAAAGTGTCATAAAATGAAAGAATGGTTATATTATTCTCATTATCATGTATATTCACCTTAAAAAAACACCAAAAACACAAAATTCACAAGTTAATTCTTCTTTACAATTTAAATGATCATGATCACAATTAAGCTCATTCCTTTTAATTCTATGTCATTAACACATTCACATAAACACAAAAACATTCAATGTCCTGAAACAAAAACAAAAATTTTACAATGCAAACATAATAAAAAACCAAGACAATTTATATGTAAAGTCACAGCCAAAAGATAATGCAAATACATATACAATCTTTAAGCATGAATGGGAATCGTCTTATCTTGGCTACATCGTTTGACAACCCATTTCCTCTTGGTGTTGGAGAGTAGGTTTCCTTTGTAATTTCATACATTTTTCTATATTTTAGTATTATTTTACATGTTTTCACGTAGAAGATGGCACACAAAGTGAAGTAACTCACATGAAGGTCCGAACCAAAGGGAAAAGTGAAGATTGCTATTAGTGGTGCACAAAATTTGGCTACAAAAAGTTCTAAATTTTAGTTTTTGAAAAAGCTGTATTTTAACTTTTTAAAAAAGTTATTTCTATTTCAAAAGTGCTTTTAAAATATATAACCAAACACTCATTTTTTTCTTCTTAAAATAGCTTTTCTTCCGAAAGCTCAACCAAACAGGTCTTACTTTAAATCGATAGAGGGGAAGACATAAAATTGACTATAAAACAATATATAATATTGACTAACTTTCATAATCTAAACTAACTTTTTTAAATAGGAAAAAAGAGAAATTTTTAATTCTATTTTTTATAATTTTATAAAATTTAGTAATTATTTTATAATTTAAAAAATTACTTAAAATAATACCCGACGTTAGTTAGCCTTTATTTGGATGGAAGGAAAGCAAGAGAAAAGAAAGTATTTCTCTTCCTTTCTATTGTTTGGACAAAAATAAGCAAGGGAAAGGGAGAGAATGGAAAGGAAACGGAGAGAAATTTAGACCAAATATATTTCCCACCAAATTGGTGGGAAAGGAGGATAAATTCAAGACAAAGCAAGACAAGATAAGTAAATTACCATTGTATCCTTATTTAACAAAAGATAAATAAGTTCTATAATCAAGACATAAAGGTCTATAAGTTTCAATTTTCTCCTTTGATAAATTAGGAAAACAAACAAGGAAAAGGAAATCTAATTTCTTTTCCCCTCAATATTTCCTTTCCTTTCCCTTTTGTAAATAAGGATCCAAACAAAGGCATAATGCCAATACTTTCTCGTAGTAAGATCAAGTTTCGTCAGAGAGCAAATCCGATTATGCGCTATTCTTAACATTGAAGGCGATTGGAATAAAAAAACCACATTGAAGGCGATTTGAATAAAAAAAAAAAGACATTGAAGGCGAAGTGACATCCAAAAACTGGCCACGTGCACAAATCGTATTCCTTGCCCTTGGCCACGAGAAAACCGTTTTGACATGCGGAAAGTTCCCTCCACGTACTTTCTAAGCCATTTCAGATCCAGCAAATTGGAGACTTGTCCAATGGACGACAACGTTCTCGCCGTTAACGGCGGCGACACTGGTCGGTCGGCTTTGATCTTCCTCGGGACCGGTTGTTCCAGCGCCGTTCCTAACGCAATGTGCTTGATCCAGCCGTCGAATCCGCCGTGCTCCGTTTGCTCCCAGTCGCTTACTCTCCCGCCGGAGAAGAACCCTAACTACAGGTTCTGATGTATAGAACTTGATTAATGTTTCTGGAAATTTCTATTTCTGTAAGATTAAATGGTCGAAGACATCACTTTGTAGGGGAAATACGTCTCTGCTCATTGATTATGTAGGGAGTAAGGATAAACACAGCTACATATTAATAGATGTGGGGAAGACATTTAGAGAACAACTGCTTAGATGGTTTACTTTCCACAGCATTCCACGAGTTGATTCGGTGAGTGTTTTTATTTTTTACGACCATGTAACCTTCTTTTAAATTTTTGTGAAAGTAATTGATTTCTTGTAAGAATGATAAAAATTTTGGTGTATATTGCAGATCATCTTAACTCATGAACATGCTGATGCTGTTCTTGGTTTGGATGATATACGTGCTGCTCAACCCTATAGTTCTACAAATGATATTGATCCCACTCCAATTTACCTAAGTCAGTCTGCAATGGATAGGTACCCGTTTTCAATCTCTTCGTTCTTTCTTGATTTACTTACTTTCACCAAATTCTTCTGCAACCTTGATTTTTATGCAGTTTACTTCCTTGGATTTTACCTAGGCCTTAATGCTTAGGTGTTATAGCTGAATTATTAAACAGCACAGGATATACTGTTTTCATATATTTTATACATAATGAATGTAATTTGTTTGATAGACTTTCTACCTTGTAATCCGGTGGTTTATCATACAATGTATCTTCATAAGTTCTAATTTTAAAACTTTTATATCTACTTTTGGAGCACCAAATTTCTATAAGCCAGAAAATGAACCTTTTACAGAGTCCCTCATTTTCAAATGTGGGTTAACCTGTGAGAATAGACATAGTGATCTCATCCTTCTTGATGTGGCTTCACTCTTTATATGCATTGCAAGATATTCTTGTCCTAAACCCCTTTAGACAGTGCAAAGTTCGTACCCAGAGTATTCAATTTTAAAGTTTGTTCATTTAGATGATAGCATTTGCTGGATCCTGGTAATTAATATTTTAGTTTATCCATATACATTCTGACGTCTCACAACTGCACAATCCAGCTTCAATAATGATGTCATGTAAGCTGACTGGGCTGGGTCTTTCAAAATTTGGCATTTCATGGTGAAGAATAAAATGATGTCAATTCACGAAATTCCAACCATGAAATTGATATTTGTGCAATTCTGTTTGTTTTCCGCACTATTGTTGTTTAGTTTTGATCCATTGACATGTTTGTGTCATATTGCTGAACAGTATTTCTATGAAATTCCCTTACTTGTTGCGCAAAAAGTTGACAAAAGGCCAAGAAATAAGAAGGGTGGCTCAGCTGGATTGGCATATAATTGAAGAAGATTGCCATAGACCGTTCTTTGCATCAGGCTTAAAATTTGTTCCTTTGCCAGTTACTTTCCAGAACCTCTGTTAAAATATTGTATATAGGGACTCCAACAACTTCTATCTGTCCTTGTGTCTTATGTTTGTTCTACGCTGCAGGTGATGCATGGAGAAGATTATATTTCCTTAGGCTTTCTATTTGGAGAACGATGTAAGATAGCTTATATATCTGATATTTCTCGATTTCCTGCAACCACAGAGTATGGTGAGTGTTCAAATCACTTGTGTTGTGTAAACCACGGATATCGTGTATTCTTCTGCGTTTGAGTTTCTTAATTGCTTTGAAATAAATGAATATGAGTTGCATAACTGCATTGGAAGATATTATAAAATGAATGTATGCATTTTAACCTTAAGTTTCCTGAATTGTTATCATATTATTTAGACTTTTGAATTTGGTGAACTTTGGTCGTTGCAGTTATTTCAAAGAATGGTGCTGGGCAGTTGGATCTGCTTATCTTGGATACTTTATACAGGGTTGGTCAGGAAAATCCATTTCTTTTTCTTTTGTCATCATCTCCTAATATTCTAGCGACCAGGACATTCTAAGATGGTCTTGGACCATTAGTAAGGGAACTATAAATTAAGTATTGCTAGTTCATCTACCTTTGATTCCATTTGTTAGATTGTGGAAAATGAGGACTAATCAAGAATTTCAGAGTTCATTTGATAATAATGAACATCAAGTAAGTTTTGATAATTGAGAAAAGAATTCAGATACAATAGATTAGTACATTATAAAGGATATCCAAATGTGGAAGTTTAGATACCCGAACTTTTTAACCTATTCTTATAAAGGGAGACAATGACATCTGTATCGAAAATTTTTAACCCTTCATGTTGCATTATGGCTATACTAAGTGAGAGTGGACTTGAAATCTGTATTTTTCCAGTATATTAGACAATGGATTTCATACCTTGAGTGTAATGCATTTTTCTCACAAATATAGGTTTGTTATAGACATTGGGAAAGAAAAAGTAAATTGCATTGTTAGATGCATTTGTCATAGATTGCAGCTAAGTGTTATTGATGTCATTTGAAACTTACCCCTAGTGATCCAGTATGGTTAGCCTAACTCAGTGACTTAAGTTGTCTGCTATTTTTTATGTCATGCATCCATTGGCTATTAATGGGTATCCTTCATGTCAAGAGTGTGCTGAAGTTATATAGATGTGTATTCCCTTTACCAGTCTATATGCACACATTCCCATTCTGTTCTCACTCTAATTAATGATACATGTTTACCCAATTTTATGCAGTTATTCTTTTTAATTTTGTTTTGTAATTGTTGACATTATTCGTCAAGTTTTCTAAGTGTTGCCCTTGCCCTTTCTGCAGAATGGATCTCATAATACTCACTTTTGCCTTCCTCAGGTTTGTATTTGGAGGTTTGTTATTTAATTGTTCTCATAACATTTTAATGCTTTGTGTGACATGTACTTGTACGTTCAGACACTTGATGCTATAAGGAGATTATGTCCAAAGCGAGCTCTTTTAGTTGGAATGACTCATGAATTTGACCATCACCAGGACAATGAATTTCTAGCAGAATGGTCTAAAAGGTGTAAAAATTGTCTTCCTTGCTGATTATTGGCTTGTCTGATTAATCTTGCTGCTGCTTTGAATCCTAGTTATGTCGTATTGCTGTTGTCTGGGATCTTGTTGAAGTGGACCATACTGGGTTAGTTGAATAGGATTACTTGTGGTGAAGGACAGACTGCTTGTTCAAAAAAAAATGATTGACTAAATTTGTTATTGATTTCGATGTAGGGAAGGAATACCAGTGCAGCTTGCACATGACGGTTTGATGGTTCCTGTAGATTTATGATAAGGTAAGGCACTTTGTTGACCGGTTAAAATTGTAGTTCAGAACATTTACCCTTGGATGCTGCTCCAATAATATATTGCGCCGCGCCCATTATGATGCCAAAACTGGCCAAGCTGTCTGGAATATTTAACATCATAAACTAATGAACTGTGTTTTCTACTCTTGTACGCAGGTTGAGATACCAAAATGAATTGTGGACAGATACATACACTAGACATTCTATCCTACTTCGATGCGAGGAATAAACCTAGTCATATTAATACAGCTTCAACCCAGATATCAAGGTTGAAATGAAAATACTTGGAAGAGAGTTTATTTAGACTAAAATCAACATGTAGCAATATTCTTTTCCCAATTTACCCAAAGTTTATTATATGACAATAATTGGCTGTGGCTTTGTTGCTTCTTATAAGTTTGTAGCTTTACTGATGATAGCAACCAGTCGCCGGTAGGTTATTAAACGAAGAGGGTAAGTTGCAGGAAAGGAAAGAATACTCAGAGAAGAAAGAGAACGACTTACGAGAGAGGACGACGTATGAGGGAATATGTCGCTGTTATCCTAATATTCATTAGTCGGTGACATTGGAAAAGCAAATGATAATGTAAGACAAGGGAGTGACACCTGTCTTTGTTTATAATAAGGGTAAAATGATATCGTATATTATTAAGGAAACGAAAAGATATTATGGCAATCTTCTTCCTCGTGCTCCTAAAGATACACGCTCCTTTTCAGGGAACCTTGTCCACAAGGTTCAAGTGAGGGTAGTAGTTCTGTAAGTTGGAGAAGAGCTCCTACGTGACCTGTTCTGTTGGTCATGATCACTTCACCAGTACGTGCGTTGGTGGTTTATGATGTCTCGTCACCATCCTTCGTTTCAGAATAGCTATAGGTACTTTTTCTTTTGCAATGAGTTCAGTTGGTAGTGTAAGGTGAAAACCTGTGAAAAGATAACAAGTGCTTCTTGAGCTGGGACACGTGAGACATTTCGTATGGTCGCATCTGGTGGAAGTTCAAGCTTTTAGGCTACGGTCCCAAATTTGTCAATTATTATGAACTGAACACAACTCAAATTGTGTATCTTATGATTATAAGCGCTTTCCCCGACGGTTAAGTGTGTACTTCATTTTTGTTTCATACATTCCACAACGCAGATAGTTCATTGTTCAGTTCTAATCTTTTCACATTTGTTGAAGCCCATGACCACTCTTTAATTCTTCTCTTCTGTTCAACAGTCATTTTGCCCCCTGCGTCTCCTGAAAGATTCTGCTATTCCCCTCACTCCAACCCATGTATCTGAAGCTAGTCAAGGTGATGGCAACTCGTATCTTGTGTGAAGGGGAGGGGAACCTATATGAATTGTTCTCATGCCATTATGTCCTCCAAACTAGTCATAGGGCAGCTTAGATACTCCATGTAAGGGCATTACTCAACATCTCCTTAATAACTTCACGAGTGAAAATCGATGGTGCACTATTTCTAATTCTTGCTTATAGAACATGTATGTTTGGTTTACCTCAACTCCGTTAACTCTGGACTTAGCGGGCAATCTATTTATAGTTGCTATCCAAAGGACGAAGCTAGCTTTAGCACTTCCATGCTTATCCTAGATTACCTTGTGCCAATTTACTTCTTCCCTTTGAGTTCTGAATAGATTCATAGTTTATTTTCAAAATCTCCATTCTTGCCTCTTATCCAAATAGTGGTATCCTCCTTGACAGGGATAGGAGCATAGTCCGGTATATTAGTAGAATTTTCTCCAGTCTCCTTATGCTACTAGACCACTGCCTCCCCATTTTAATCTAGCTCTTTAGCGTGAGGAGGAAGAATATGCTTGATTTGTTGGTATAGTGGACTCCTAAAACTAGGTCCCAGGCTGCTCGAATTGTCAAACCATAAGAAGGAGTCCTTTCCATTTCCAATCTGCTTTATTACGCTTCCCTGGATTCTGTTTCTAAATTCCATCATTTGCTGTAAATTCCATGCTAAATTAGCCAAAGGAGTGATGGTCCATAAGCTGGAATTTTGTAAATAATTATTGTGGACCTAACTCACCCACAAGGACTCCTTGTTTACTAAAATTCTTCAAATCTATCTTGTTCTAAACATGATGTTTACAGTTTTAATTGAGTGTATATCTAGTCCTCCTTTTGATTTAGGTTAGCATACATCCTTCCAAGAAACATTAGCATATAGGTGATTAGTTGGACTTCCAATCCATAGGAAGTTCTTTATTGGTCTTTACAAGGCCTTAATCAGTCCTTTAGGGATTACTATATGATTAACTAAAGGATATGTAGATTGTGCAAAGTGGAAGTTATCAGTTAGAGCCTGCCAATATAGGACAAAAAACTATCATTCCAACACTCCAATCTTCCGTGTATTTAATCCAAAAGTGGTTTACAGTCTATCATACTCAGCTTCTTAGGGGAAACTAGAATTTCTAAGTACTTCAATGGCAATTTCTCTAGTTTAAAACCTGTAAATTTAGTTAGTTGTTTAGCCTATCCCCCTCCAAATCCTAAAACATAGATAGAGTTTTTATCTTTATTAATCTTTAACTATGACATTGAAGAGAAGCTAATTAAAGGCTCCTTAAGGATTTAAATTGATTCCTTATCAGCTCTACAAAGCAATAGGATATCATCTGCAAAAGCTAAGTGATAATTTCTCTCCCTTTTACATTTTAAGTGGAACTTAAACTGACATTTCCCTTTAATTGATTTTTCTAGTATTCTAGAGAACATTTCTATTCCAGTTGTGAAAAGGTAAGGGGATAAAGGATCTCCTTGCCTTAAGCCCCTTTTGCCTGGAAAGTTGGAGTAGCTTCCTCATTCACCAAAATTCTATAAGAGACTGTGGAGATATACATTTTGATCCATTCTCTAAATTGATCAAGAACCCCCATAGCTTCAAGTGAATTTATAATGAATTCCTATGAAATTGACTCAAATGCCTTGTCGATATCCAGTTTGATTAGACAATCATTTATATGTTTCCTCTTATTATACTCCTTAATCTGCTCCGAATTAGCATTGTATTATCCCTAATTCTTCTATTCTTAATGAAAGCCCCTTGATTTGGGCTTATTGCACTCCCTAGTATTTCCTTTAGTCTTGTAGCCAACATATTGGCCATTATTTTGTAGCTCACATTACAACATGATATTCCTATTGAATTCCTTTATCATTATACCCTTGCTGAGCATATCTAGTATGAATTTTGCAACTTGGTCTCCTTCAATATGCCAGGACTTTTGACAAAAATTAACATCCCAACCATTTGACCCTTGGATTTCTTTAGATTGATGCTAAACAAGGATCTCTTGACATTCTATTTAGAGAATTGAGCTAAGAGTAATACTCCTTGATCTTCTGTAATCACATTTAAGTAATACTCCCTTAATGCATGCACACTAGAGAAGCACTCCTTTTCTAAGCCTGCTACTTAAAGTGAGGAAAAAAATGAGTCATTGAATTTCTTCTTGATACTTAAACATGTTACCCCTAGCATTTAGATAGAGGCTATACTATTTTTTTGCTTCCTTATAAGGATAGAATTATGGAAGTATCTTGTGTTTTTGTCCCCATTTTGGAGCCACAATACTTTTGATCTTTGCTTTAGGAGGGAGGATTGATACTTTTGAGCCTAAGAATACTTTATGAAAGCTAATTTCTCCTTAGCTTTTTGAAAATTGTCTCATTTCCTCTTAGATCTATTCTAGTTTCCTTCTCCTATTTATAAGAAACTCCTTTATGTTATGAATTTTAATCTTATTTAAATCTTGTAGTTGAATTTTGATAGCTTCAAGCTTCCTAACACACTTGTAAGCTTTAAAGCCTTCCACTTGAGTTCCTATTCCCTTGTTAATAGCACATTTATGACCCTCTACCTTTAGGAGATAATTATTGAATCTAAAGTGTAAGAATTTTAAGGTAGGGTCCCAAGCTTACCTCTATTGGCAAGTGATGAGAGGAAATATTGTTTCCAGAGTATGCCTTATTCTCTAGGAATATAATTAACCAGTTGAGTTCACCGTTGCGCGATCTAGCTTTTTCTTTAGGAGCAAAGGAAACTACTGCTTATTGCCCTATATGAGGAGAATTGATAAAAAAAAGTATTCCATAAGTACATGAGATGTTTTTGGTTAAATTGGATGTATTTTTGTGTTGCTCTTGCACCGAAGTTAGTTGATTTGGGATGTGTACCTCGCTAAATGGATAGGTTCCACTGAACAGATTTCTGTAATTTGCCCATGTCTTGGCATATAGGCCTCCAAATTGGATAATTTCAATTAGAGATTAAAATAGAGACATAGGTCTAAAACTTTCATGAAGGAACCAAAATCTGATTATGCCTTTAAGAGTTTTGAATTATGTTTTGAAAGTTGAGTTCTAGCTACTGTCCTTATTTCCGAACAACCTGTAGTTTTTGGGGTATAACTTCCGATATATTTAGCCAAATTGCATGAAATTTTTGCCATTAGAAACTTAAGACGTAGGGGAATTAAATAAATTGATAAGATTATAGTCTAATGTAGGAATTAAAGGAAGAAGAAGGATCAATATGCAGTTTTCCTAAAGTCAACTTATGGACCAATAAGATTAAAGTATGTGTGTCTAATAGAATTGTAACACATGGTTCAATAGAATTGTAACACATGGTCCAATACAATTTTAACACATGGTCCAATAGAATTGTAAGACGTGGTCCAATGGGATTGTAGCACATGGTCCAATAGGTTTGTGACATATGGTCCAATGGGATTGAAACATGTGTCTAGGACTAGAAATTTCATTAAGGGCATATGGAGAGGGGAGATGGACGAAACTTTGATGGCTTAACTTCAAATTTTTCTCCTCTTCAATTCACCTTCTTCATCTCATCATTTTTCACTTGGTGATTTAAGCATTAGAAGAACTACTTTGTCAATTTTAAGGTTTGGGACTTCACTTAGTTAATTTCTAGATTCGTGTATATTTGAATGTGTAAAAATATTCATTTAGATGTGGAGTGGTTGCTAGGATGATGTTTTGGTATTATTTTTGTGTTGTCTTGCATAGAATTGGTTGAATATTACAAGAGAGTATCGTGTAGTGGAATTCTGTATAGGGTTTGTTGAACCAGTCACATTGTTTGGGTCATAAATCAGCCTACATAACTCTAAATTTGGTGATTTTGGTTGAATATGAACACTAAGACATAGAAATAGAAATCTCTAGAAGAAATTTTGACTTAATTCTGGCTTTATGACGTTGGAAATTGGGATAGAAAATGGTAACCTGATGCTGCCTCTATTTTAGAGCAGCTTGTTATATTTGGTCTATAGCTCATGTGTTAGAAGTCTAAATGGCCTGATCTTTAGTGTTTTAGAAACTAGAGACACAGATGGATAAATGTCTAGAATACCACGAAACCCAGTTCTGACTTTTTCTATACGAATATTAACGAACAATTAGACTCCGTCATGTGATTTGTTTATGGGCTAATAGTTTGCTTATTTTTAGACCACTTTGGGGTTTAGCTCAAATTGCATTGTTTTGAGTTTTTTTTGTTTCGGATTTTTACTGAATCTTATCCAAATCTTTTTTGATGTGTATGAAAGTTTTTGAACAGCTAAAAATAAATGAAATAAGACTTACCATATGTGAATTGGGAGACTGAACATTGGAATATAAGATTGAGCATAATGCATTCCAAAGAAAATTTACATGAACATAAATAATTTGTAAGCATATTCATTACTCATATATGTATAGTATGATTATACGAGTGTGATTTTAATACCTTTCTAATGGTGGTAAGTCATGAATTGCATGTATGAATGCAAATATAGATTTTATGACTTGAGATGTATATCATATAATTTGTTAATATATGAATTGTGAAATTTGCAAATGGTTAAAGGAAATGTTATAATGCCTACTCTGTGACATCCTGTTACCCATGTTAAAGCTAGAATTGTGGTTTATGAGAAAGTACTAAGAAATTAGGAAATGCACATCATGCTTTAGTTAAATATGACATGCACATTTTTGTAGATGAATATGACTGTGCATGCATTCATTGACATTTTCTGGGTATAATTGATTTATAAATGCGATTAAAATGTGAATTATGAGTTATTTGCGTTAAAAATTTATTTGGAGACCATTAGTACTATTTCAGAATTTTTGGTGAATTTGAGGTATTTAAGAATAGGAAAAATATTAAAATAAGAGACAAATTATGTAGTGACAAATGAATCTATTAATGTGTGACATATGGACAAAGAGTTAAGTGACAATTGTTTGCCTTAGTTGGAAGACACATGTAACACATGCATTGGAGACACGCGTCAAGCCTTAAAAAGGGGCACCTAGGCATTAGGAAAAACGTTTCTGCAACTCCTTTCTTTGGTTTCACCGAAACCGTCTACACCTACCTTCTTGCTTCGCCATCACCGAAACCCATTATTTGCTCTCCCCATTTCTGGAATTTTTGCTAAAGGAATTGAAGTGTGAATCAAGTAAGTAATGCTTTAAGTTTTATGATAATGTAAATGATTTCCATTGAGGTTTTAACGTTTGTAACTAGATGCATGCATAAAAGGTGTACATTTTCATACTTGTGGATGCGTAAATGGCGTTGATGCATGTGTGCGTGGTGAAAGAAGAAGCAAATTCGGTGATATGATTAACAAGATGAAGGATTATAGTCATTAGAATATGATATATGCAGTATTTTACTGAACATACATCTATATTTAGGGCATAACTTGATCTATGAATATCCAAATTGGATGGACTTTGATTTAGAGTAAACTAGAGATATAGAACTACATTTTCCATGAAAGAATCGAATTCGAAATATGTCCTTAAGAGTCTGGAAATTTGGCTTGAAGTTGAAATTGGTGTTTTGTCGAGGTATGAAAATAATATGTGGATTTTTTATTATAACTTGCAGGATATTAAACTAAAACGCACGATATTGGTGCTATCTGTGAACAAAGTTTTATTTCTTCTTCCCCAATCTGTATATATTTATTGCCTTTTATTCTCTTATGGTGATAGCGAGGATATCTAGAT
>JANZLH020000024.1:1801437-1820282 GCA_026770325.2 Erythroxylum fimbriatum | reverse complement strand
CTCCTTCTGCCTTCGTGAATACACCCTCCCTAACCTAGACTTAATATTATTGCTAATTGCTATCCTGGATCCTAACAGTGCTTCAGTCAAATATATATATATATATATATAAATAGTCCCCCATTTGCAAGCCAACAAATAACATCCAACGTACAGTTCAAAAAATGTCCAAACACATTTAAGTTTTCAAACAATTGCTTTCAAGGAAAAGTGAAAACAAGTTCTTCCAAGATAACAAAAAGCTACCTTCTTATGAAGCATTATTATTGCAGAAGCTAGACAACAGTATAATCAGATTCAGAGTGTACATCATCTGGCTATGTCTCACCAGAAGCCTTAATTCAGCAGAAAGTGTACTTATGTATTCTAATGGAATAGCAGCAAGAATGTGAAACAGAGTAATAATATTCTCAAGATAAAAGTGTCATGGATCATCAAAGTACAACCCACCAGGTAAGATGACATCAGAGATTCTGCTTTTAGGACTTCCTTGAACACCATCTTTTCGCACCGGAGTGTAAACAAGTTCAATACAGTTTCCAACATCCTCCAGAGTCAAATCCAGAAACTCTGCTAGAACATTTAACAGCTTGATTTATTTTTGCCTTGATTTATTTTTGCAAAAACAACTCACATAATGAAAGGCCATATTTTAAGAAGAGCAACACTAAATCAAATATCAGAGGATATAAATCTTAAATATCAAGTAGGTGTATGACTTATTCCCTGTTCCACTATGTAGAGAATGAATTCCCCATCTTTGTTTCTGATAGATGATAGCTTTCAGTAAAGCGAGAAGGCTTAGTTAGAAGGAAAGAAAAGCACTTTCTAGAGATCCTATCTTACTTTTATTTTATTTTTTTCATTATCAAATTAAATTCCTAAGGCTCAACAATTTATTTTGCCAATAACTTTTTACAGCAAAACTATTATATTTGTCCTCTCCAACTCAATCTCTGATAGATTCAGGGAACAGTTTTTACATATATTCAACTCAGTCTCAGGTCAAAGTAAAGCAACCCACCTTCAGAAGATAATTTCTCCTTCAGCCCATTACTTTTCACTCTAAACCATTCATGGAAACAATTTCCTTTCTCCCTGTTTCAGCAACTAACGCTTTATAGTTAGAAAAGAGGAATAAAAAAGGACACAGGTCTTTGAACAAATGTCTTACCCGCCAGTGTAAGAGGCAGAAAAGCTCAACCGTTGTCCTTCCATCATTGATCCCAGAAAATCTAGGGATTGACAACTTGGAGGGCCTGAGAGTTTAATGGTCAAACATATATCAATTTTAGTAATATAATCAAACAAAAGAACAGGGAAATCAATTCTGGAAAATGGTTTTAAAAAATGCAATACCAGGTGGGATAGGTCCAATTTGCTCAGAAAGCACAATCGCACCACGAGCCCAATCACTTCTCACAGGCTCACAGGAAACCGAAATAAGGAAGCCAACATCATCTAGTGAAAGTATGTATAATGCAGCAGTAGCACCACAAATCTCATTCTGACAGCCATCCAAACTAGTCTGCATGACAATGGATTGATTAATGAAAGAAAGAAAAGGAGCTAAAGATGGACTTCTGTCTTATTTCCTTTGATTACAAACAGCAACTCTTAGCATTAAGTGATGTCCATGCTCCAAATTACGAAGTCACTCAAAACTTGATGAACCATGAACCCACAAGATGAGGACACTACAAAACAATTGTCCACTAATTACCCGAAACCAGCGGAAAATTGAATCTCCCTCTTCACCTCCCCAGTATTTTTTGTCAACACTCAAGGTGGCTCCTTCAATAGCTGTTCCAACTATTTGTAAATCAAGTAATCTCGGGCTTCCTACACATCAAAGAGAACTTAACATGATAAATACATTTCAAAAATCACATAATCAAACAATTACAAAGCTACACCATAAGGATACTATAATTGTAACAACTTATTAAATTTCAAACTTAAAAACACTCAAGTTTAATAACATATCCCCCAATCAGATGGAAATGAAACTAAAATATGGAAATTGGTAATGTATTAAAGAAAAGAAAAAACAAAAAGCTACCACAGAAATGAACATCCAACTTTGATCTTCTTTAGAGTGGAATAAAGCCTCGTGATAAACATCACACAACATGTTAAAAAGTACCTGGTCGAACACGTTCCTGTCCCATACAAGCCCTTGGTTCACCAATAGTCTCATCATCACGCAGAGGGGTGCACTGAAAGGATATAAATTTACCAATTGCATCTTTACTAATACGATATTGAAGAAGTCCTGAACTCTCTGGTATTAGAGATCCAGAGTCTGTTTCAACCTGAAAAATCATTGTCCCACATTAAAATCAACAAAGGAAGTTTCTATAAATAGAGTAAATGCTGTAAATTGTATCTCCAGAACATAAGCATCATTTTTTCAAAACACCCTACTTGGGGGTTGTTCAGTGTGGAGCTGAATTTTTTAGAAAATCTTCCAAAGACAAAAAGGAAAATATAGAAAAAAAAACATATATTAAAAGTTGTTATGTGATGTCCAGATAGATGCTGCATACACTTATACCTCATGAAGATACCAATTATATATACTTTTTCCTTCATGACCACCTATGTAGCCATATGATGCTGTCAATATTCCACCTTCAATATAATCACCAGTGATTGATAAAAAGTTTAGGCCTGGGGGAAGAGCTGAAAATGTCATAATGATGAATTAGTAATCCATGGTCAGCCTACTAAGGAAAACATCAAAGGAAGAAAATTTCTACTACAGGTTCATTGTTATTTACTTAGGAAAAGGAAACTGATTGACTTACTTTCAACAGCTCTTTCTGATATTGCATATACTGGTTCACCAGACTCACCATCTGGAGTCCTAGGAGTGTATTTTGCAGCTATATAACAGCCAACTGCTCCTAAGGGTATGCGGAATGCCTAATTAAATAAGAATTTGCATGAAATGTATTGGTGATAATGGTAATTGCAATTTTCTGATTTTTTCATGCACACAATAAGAGGAAAATTACCTACCTTTGCAATTTTTGATGAGCTCAATGCTTCAAGGCCAACCTCTCCATTTAACATTGACGAGCATGTTTTAAACCACTGAACTCTGCTCGAACCTTCAGTTCCTCCAGTAACAGTACCAATTACAGTAACCTTACAGTTTTCTTTGATATCTCCTACTATCTTGACGTTGGTTACTTTGGGAGGTGCTGGAATTGGGGCAAAACAATGCCATTATAAGTAGACCATGCACTAGGTAAAACTGTTTAAACATGTAGCAATAATCTTAAACATTAAATTGCTAATAAAATTACTCAAAAAATCATGTTGAAAAAGCAGTAATGATGATACAATACCAGCATAAACACTAAGGTTGACAAAGCCCCCAATATGTAATTTCAAACTTCAAATGTATCATTTAAACACACAGATAGATTGGTTACTATCCTACATATTCTGCATAATTACAAACAGTAGGCATACAAAACATTAAAAACATATGGATTCCTTTGCAAATTATTGCTTGCAATCACAACTCAAGAATCCACCAAGCAGCAGATTGTTACAATTTCTCTGAAGGAATTGGGACTACAGTTGATGGTATTCACTAGATGGTCTAATCAAGAAATCAATAAAAGCTACAAATGAATACTGTCTAAAACTAGAAGAGATATTTATCTCAAACAAAAAGCAATGTCAAGGATGAGAAAAAGAACTGAAAGTTATGTTTTTCCAGGATGAATGAGGCTATAAATAAATTAATGAAGAATAGAGATGGAACAAGTTGAAAATTACTAGACACTTGTAGAATATAGAAAATCATCATATTGCAAAGACAGAATAAATTCTGAACAAGTTTGTCCAGAAACCCACCAACGAAGGGAGGAAATTGTCACAAAGTCAACATTTTCAGTAGCTGGTAATCACAACATAGCAACTAGATCACAAAGCCATCGTGCATTAAAGGGATTCCAGTTATTTAGGTTAAAAGGATATAGCATGCCACTACTACCAAATCAAGAAAAGTTCACAATCTAGTCTACCTTGCTTCACTGCATGGGAAACTATTGACACTGGTTCTCCCTCTTGACCTGCAAAGTATTATAGTTCATGACGCAGTTTGCAAGAGTAAATGATCTGCCAACATGATATCCTTTCACAAAAAAAAAAAAGAAGAAGAAGAAGAATGTAATGGCTAAAACCTTCAAAATTAATTGGTATGTAGACAAATGCTATGCGTTGCCCAACATCTTCCTTAGTTAAAGTATACTCAGAAGCACCAGTTAATATTAGTAGAAACTCTCTGCCAAGAAAACATGACATCACAAAAGAATCATGGGTATAAAAATGAAAACATTTGACAAAGCAATTCAAAGTGAGTGGGATCACACTTGATAGAAAGGAGACCATGAAATTTAGCACAACCATAAAATTGTTCAAGTAAAAGCAGAACAAAACCAGCTTCTAACTCAAATCACAAGAAGAGGCCTCAAATTGTAGACGAGATTGGAAACAAAGGCAAGTGAAAGGTAAGCTTCTTCAAGAACATGAGCAGGAAACCACATCCCTAGAGTAAGTTGTTTATCCATTCTTCCACTTGCATTTTTTATATGATAACATAAATTAGAACACTGACCCTGTATCCTTATTCTCCCGCAACCATTCAAACTTACTGGGACCTTCTCTTCCTCCAAAGTAATCTCCAACCCCTTTTATGCTACAGCCTTCAACAACATTGCCAATGATCCGGACATTATTGACTGATGGAGGAGCTGCCACATTAAACATAAAATTTTAATACTCAATAAATCATAAGAAAAAAATGATAATTGATTCCTATGAATCATAGCTATGTATTATTTACCAAATTCAAACAAGCTAACTAAATTCAAGGTTTTTCACTACCTTTAATTTAACATAAATTGCTCAAGCATCACAAAGAAAACAATATAATCAAGTTTTATTTTACATATTGCAATTGTAACGTTAACAACTAGAAATTTCCACTATGAAAAGCGTTTACCAAGCTTATAAATATAAAAGCCCTCTCAATAAAATATAAACATAAACAACAGGTAATACATTAAGCCATTAGGGTAAATAATTGCTTTTAGGTTCTTCCACACCTTTAGGGGATCTTGTTAGAAGGTTCTTTTCCTTATTAAGGATATAAAGGAAACCAAGCTAACTTTCAGAGGAAATTGGGAAAAAATCAAAGTACAAAATTAAACAAGAAAATACTGCAGAAATCAATTGATTCTATACCTGCTTTAACAAAATCAGTGTACTTATATTGAGGTTCCCCTTTGCGACCATCTTCTGTAACTGGTGTATACATAAAGACCAAACTAGAACCAATATCATGTATAGTCAGCCTATACTCCTCGTCTTCTGCACCAGTAATAACCACTGGACTGCTATTCCATCTTCTCCTCAGCCAACTGGAGATAAAAAATAACAAAGTTTTCTTACACTTTACATAAAGGAAAAGACACTCATGTCCATACATGTCCTTGCATCGATGTAGGCATATCCTGCAGTGTTAGACAACATTCTCACCTGGAAACACCTTTCCCAGGAGTTCCACCGCACCATGCTACCTCAGCACAGCCCCTAATATTACTTCCTTCCACCAATTCCCCACTCACTTCCAGATTCAAGACCTTTGGAATTCCACTTCCTTTGCAATGTGGACAATGAGATATAAAGACACAATATGCGAAACAAAAATGAAATCAACTTATTAGCTTATGCTACATCCATGAAGGAGGCCATATTATGAGAATATGCTGTATGCCTGTACCAATTTGTTCACATTTTAAGAGTTTGCCGTTTGGCAGAATTTACCATGCCATTTTAATGTGGATTATTAATACAATTATCTCTATACAAAAACATTCAGCTTCGCAATTCATGAACTTCAAATATAATAGTAAACTTACCTCGCTGAACTGGTGAAGTTATCGCAAAAACTGCGGGATATTCTGTTTCTCCTAGAGTAGGAGTACAAACCACTTTTAAAATTTTACCGATGTCTTCATGCTTTGGCCAGTACACCTGATCATACATGATGGTATTAGCCCAGGATATGATGATAAGGGCATTAAACTCCTATTCAAAATGTCAGCCAATATAGATATCTGAGCATGAACTAATTACCTCGGATATTGCATTGGAAATTTTAACAAAGTCTGAAAGTGTCCTTTCCCCTATAAACCATTGATACCGTAAGACTAAAGGTGGATCGGCACTGAAACCACAATCTCGATCAAAGCTGAAGTGGCAACGACAAGCGTCTTCTTCGAAAGGTTGATCAACAGCTGCATCCTTTAGCACATAGCCCGGTGGGTAATGTTCTTTCCATTGATCAAAAAGAAAAAGAATAGTGGACTCTGTTCAATAAGTCACATTCAGAGTTAAAAGCTTTAGCCAAGGAAAATTATTAGCAATGCAAGTTGTCAAGGAAACATGCAACACAAAAGCTTAAGCTGATGGGTAAGGCCCAAGAATGGATTTATGCTATGATAACACACCCCTTCGGATAAAATATAGAGAAACATAATGCAACACAAATCTACAAGAACTGAGAGTAACGTAACTTGAACTTGATCCTTAATCATACAAAACTCTTCATATCATGTCAAGAAACCATTCAACCCAAAATGAAGCAAAACAAAAAGTATCCATTATGAAGTACTGATGCACTACACCCATTTGAATATAATGGAGTCTAGTTTAAATCATAAGAATCTTAATGTCATAAACTTTCATATTCCTAGGACTTGAATCCTATACATAATGTTCCATATTGTTTCATCAGCATCGTTATTTTGTTGAACTGTAGAAGACAAGGATTGAGAATAATAAGTTTATTTCATGAAAGGGCAATTTTCATTTATCAAAAAACATACGATAAATTTTTGTTATTGATTTCAGTCTTTTTATGTTACGTCATAAAGAAACATTCAATTCAATTGTAGAAAATGTCATAATTTGACAATAACCACCAAAAACCTCTTAGAGACTAAGCAAAGAATGACATTTTGCAATTTTCTACATTTGCCAAAGAAATTTATTCTCATACCAAATCTCAGATTGTGGTCAAAAGTGATATTATTTTGTTTTTTGGTGGAATTTTAGCTGTGAGATCATTTATACTGGCTATTTTATTAATTATTGCTCATCACAATGCATCAAGTAAATCTAGCCCACCTCCATTTTTATCCTCTAATGAATTGAAAAACGGCATAGCTACAGCATACATCAGAACTAGTATCTCCTGAATATAGATTGAAATAAAAATTGCATATGACAAGATCAAGCAATTTACTCGCAAAAAGCTCTTATAGAATATGTTTAGTTGTCCCACCCATAAACTTGGTCAAAATGCTATGTAGTTTCAGTTTTATGGTCACAAGTAAATCGGAAAAAAAAATTGCAAAACAGAACCTGCTGCTTTATCGGCATGACAAAAGTCCCAACCGTCTCTAAGACACAACGCTGTGCAAGCTGGATAGTGTTCAGCAATTGCAAGCTCCTCTCTTGAAAGATCTATTGAGATTAACCATATTAGAGAGGAAGAAAATGGAAAACAAAAGCCACCCTCAAGGATACAAAAAACCCACTTAAGTGGGCACCAAATGTTAACCAAGGAGACAAGGAAAAGAAAAAATACAAAACAAATAACAGAAAAACTCACACAAAAGAAGCAAGCTGTACCATGTAAATATTCCAAAAAGAATTAAAAGAAAATAAGAGAAAAACTTGAAAACAACCTCGATCGTTGAACTTTTTCAATGTAGGACCAACAAGCAATATGGAAGCTGCTTCTAAATGGGGCATTTTCAAAATTGGATTCTCCTCAACACGCAAATGCTGCAGCAAAGAAGAATAGTTTCAAATATACATTTGTATCAACCTAATATAAGAAAGAGCATGATGCGCTTTCACTACTGCTTTACTACGTAATAGACCCATTACATATTTTCCTCCAACTACAAAGGCACCAGGAGGCAAATCAATTGCATGTCAAACCTATAGTATTTAGACTTTGAGATCAACAATTTTGGATGAATGATTAGTAAACAACATCTTTCCCTTTCCAAGCCTTTCAAGGCTATAGTAGATCGTCGAAGTCCCTATCCTATACACCATCATCTGATGAATACACCTAAACCTCCATTGTTATCAGGCAAGATACGGACCAATTCTAGGTGACAGGATTATTAGTGGTCAAGCCTGGATCAAGACCATTCATATGATCCAGTTATAGTTTATATCACAGCATTATGCAGCATCCATTCTATTCATATAGCCAAACTAAGAAAATCGTAACAATTTTATGTATCTCACACTAGTACCAAGTCAACGTGAACAATATCAATCTAATGCATAAATAGTAGCATAGAAAGTGAAACTAGATTAGCAGAAAAATGAACCACTATTAACATCTTCAATAAATATGTCTTTAGAGTCTTTTGTCAAAAAATAAATAAAATAAAGCTAACCTCAAGGACTGGTAGATGTGGGAAGCCTTTTAGAGTTGTTATCTTGTTTTTGCTTGCAGCCAATACCTATATGGAAACAAAAAGATATTGACTTAACTTTGACCTGATAAAGCAATATCAAGTAGCTTGCTACTGAACAGTAAACAAACCTGAAGACGAGGTTGACTTGCCATTGCAAGAGACTTCAACTTATTTTGAGCAACAGAAAGAAACTGCACAAAAAAGCAGAGAATAGAAATTATTGCATTCATCAGATGCTTACTATTCCATGTTAAATCACAAAACAATAGAGCTGATTAGCAAAATGATCCGAATGAGCACTAACCTCCAGGTTAGGAAGCTGAGGAAGACTTGCGAGTGATGTTATTTGGTTTCCAGCCAGATATAATTGCTACAAGTGATATACACATAAATTTCATCTAAGGAGGCCTGCAAGGGACAGTCTATACCTTGTAATGAAATCAGAGAGAAGAAGAAACAATAAAAGAGAACCTGCAGGGCCTTGCAATTCTGAAGAGGTTCAAACCCAGGCCCTTTAAACTCATTGAAGCTCAAGTCAAGGACCTGCCAGAGAACAGTTATACCAATCAATATTACAGCTCCAATAAGCAAAAACATTTATTCTTTAACAGAGTAGACATGCTCAATGAACATGCACAGGAGCTTGTAAAACCTTAAGATTAATCTGCAACAATATAAACAAAGCACAAGTGTCCAATAAATACTTTTAGAAGCATAAAAGAAGAAACAATTTCATTCTTAGAGTGTTTAGGTTCTGAAGATCATACAAATCCACAGTTATAAAGAAAACAATTGAATCATCAAATAGCAAACCTTCACTCGTGCTAGTATCTCAATTCCTTCCAGTGTAGATAAGAGATTATCTCTGAGATAAACAAACTGTCATATAGGTTTGTCAGTGAAACAACTATAGCCAGAAATATCATTATATTGTTAGCACAGCACTTACACATAATATACTGAGATTTTACCTCTAAACTTGATGACAAGTTCAACCCACTACCATTCAGACTACGCACCCTATGGCCCCTAAGATCCAATCTCTGGTACAGCAAGAGAACACCCAATTGGATTAAGGAAAGAAATGGTAAAACATATAGAGCGTAAGTAATGTCGAATATGCTCCCAAGCACAGATCAATCTCTCCACAACACATGTAAGTATCATCTGCCACAACACATCATCTTTTTTTTTGGCCCAAAATTTACACTAGACAACAAGGAGTAGTAACTTCTCTTTAGTCCCAACCATCCATGACATGCGAAGAGGAATTTAATTCCAAAATATTCTACCATTAATAAAAAAAATTTACCAACTACATGAATGGCACATGCCACATGAAACACCAATTTTCATGATAGAATTTTTAAACCTACAAAAGTTTTCGAATATTGAACTCCAAAAATCTGTCCAAGTGAAGTTCCAAATATTGGCTTTATCCTTGCATCCATAGTGCTTTCACTTTATTTAAGATTATTTGCCAACAAAAATCATTATTATGCTTGCATAATCTCAGACTACAAAAATCTGTCCAACTGAACTTTATTTGCCAATCCTTGTATCCATAATGCTTTCAATTTATTTAAGATGATTTTCCAATCAAATCATAATTATGCTTAGATTATATGAATCTATTTATAAAACCAAATTGTTGCATGAACTCAAATCACTAAGCTGCTTTACAACCTTCAGCCTTGGAATCCTTTATGGCAAAACAGTGTGTTCTCAGACATGAATGATATCCAAATTTAAGGGTCACTGATGATGCAACTAGTACAATCAATGTGCAACAGCAAAGTTGTGCTTACCACATCATCGCTAGCTTTGATATCCACTTGTGGGAGGACAATGAATCGAGAATCCCGACTTTCAGGAGTGCCGGCTTTCTTCCGTCCAAATAAGCTAGAGTTTCTATCCAGAGATGTTGACAAAGACCCAGTTCTTGATCCACTAGAAATTGAGGGTGATCTAACTGATGGCGAAGAAATTTTTGAAACTGTCTTTTTGCTCATACTACTCCCAGTACTCTCCAACGAAGTAGAAGTGGTCCTCTTTGAAGAAGAGATAGACAATGATGGCTTAACCAAAGGTTTCCTGACAGTATCTGATTTACCTGCGTCAGGCAAAGTTGATGTCCTCAAGCTCTTATCAGAGGGTGACATAGGAACTGACTTTCGAGTCTCAGAACTACTTGTTCGGGTTCTGGATTTTGGAGCAACAGAAGGCAAGGAACTCCTCCTAAGCTCTGGAAAGGACTTCCTCACTGGATGAGAAAAAGCTGTAGTCTCTTTATCTGAAACATTAGCCAAACTGTTTTGCTGTTTTGTTGCAGAAATTGACTTCTTCTCTGGCAATCCTCCAGTGCTGTTCCTTCTAGTAACTAGAACTGAACTAGTATTCTGGGATGAAACAGCCAGAGATGGTTTTGTCATTTTTGAACCAGAATCTGGACTGCTTTTGGGTTCCGTTCTCTTTTTGATAGAACCAGTTGGTGCTAAAAGATTTGATGTTGCTGAAATAGTAGGTTTTATGGTTTTAGAAACCCTTTTTGTATGTTCCTTAGAAGTGACAGAGGGCTGTTGATCTGAAGTTTGGGACATCTGCTTTAAACGCTCAAAACGGGAAGATGCCGAGTCCTCCATTTTAACTTAACCGCTTGTTCTAGTAAATCAAGCACAACTACTAGCACAAGTAGCCTGATGCAACCACCAGCTTAACATCATAATTAACAGTTAGACAAATGCTTTCGCCAATGCACCCGTTTGTTCCTGAGCAAAAGTAGAAAATTGAAAGCAAATAAACAAGGAAAGAACTCTAAAGAAAACAGTAGGGTCATGCAAAAACCAATTTGCAGCACCTTCAAGTATCATAAATTGATATTATAAACCCCCAACAAATAATATCTTCATGTCTAGGTGTAGAACAGCAAACGAATAGAACTTCACACGATCATTCAGCATTAAAATTATTAACTTACTCAAATTATCAAGTAATGCATCTAACAACTCAATAATTTGCTTCAGTTACGGAGTCAGTTTTCAGTCGGAACACAATTAAATTCCCACAATAAAATAATCACTATCATTGTACCCACTTCTCTTAACTACTGAAACAAATATAGAATGTAGCACCAGCACTTCACAAGAAAGGTCAAAAGACTCATAATTCCGGAAGAAAAGGAGGGAAGGAAGCTAGGGGGAAAAAAAATTTAAAAAGCATTACTTACAAACTCAAAAAAAAAACCCAGTTCAAGAATCTCTCGCTACACCGACATGTACTTTGAAAACAACGGACGGTCACTTGGAACTATCTCAAAATGCAGAAAAATCCAAACTCTTTTTTCCGGCAGTCTAACCAAATTTCTTTGAAAAAGAAGAACCAGGGGGAAATGGGCAAGTGTATGAGCGTAAACACGCAGGCAACACTGATTAGACAAATGAAGGAGGAGATCTGGCAAATCAAAGAAGTGAAACAGGAACTGAAAGTGAGGCCTCTGGTGGGTCTGGACAGTACTTGGACTTGAAGCTTTCTCTATAGGGTGTTTATCCCAAAAAGCAAGCACATTATACACTTTTTGTAAAGCAAGAAAACAATAAAGAGAGAGAGGGAGAGAGAGACAGCTGAACTAGGAAAGTGTACGTTGTTGTAGATAAGAGAGATACTTGTGTTCGTGTCTTATGTTCGAGATTTGACAAAATATCTGTGAAAATGAAATTGGCGGAAACTGAATGTGACTTGTCTCCTCAGTGACAATTCAAATATCAAAGACTAAGCTAAGCTAAGCTAGCTATCCATTTGGTGTTCACTGATTGTTTAAAGCACGCTTCTTCTCGAGCTTATAAAATACTAGTGGATGGCTCTTCTCCGTCAATGCCGCTCAATTTCGGGAACCGATCTGCTGTTCCCAAATCTTGTGCCTGACGGGTATCGTTTAACTTCGGGAACAGATCTCTTCCATTTGTTTTTGGCTATCATTTAATGAATTGCATATAAATCTATCTTCTTCCATATAAGGCTGGCCTGATTTATTTATTGAAATTACCTCCCTTAAATCAAGCTAGTAAAAATTTATTATTTTTAATAATGTCTTCAATTTATGAAACAACAACTTTTGTAGTTTAGTAAAAATATCTACAACTTGTTCTTTAGTATGACAGTAATTAATCACTACTTCCTTCTCAGTCACAAGTTCACGAATTTTGTGAAACCGAATGTCTGTGTGCTTGAATCGCCATGAAAAACTCGATTTTGCTATTGTGGACTTATTATCACAGAATAATTTTGTTGGAGTATCTTATTTTTTATGTAGTACTTCAAGCATTCTTCTTAACTATAGTGTCTGTGTAGCACAACTAGTTGTTACAATGTATTCTGCTTCAACTGTAGATAATGCAACAACGGATTATTTCTTTGAAGATCGTGATATTGCGCCAGTGCCAAGATAAAAAAATACCCTCGTGTGTTTTTTCTTGTTTCTATATTTCTACCATAATTACTATTTATGTAACCTACAAGATTCACATAATTGACATTTGCATTAAAAATTCATTCATTTAAAGTACCTTTGATATACTGAAAAATCCTCTTTGCTCCTTGTAAATGACAAATACGAGGCTCCTCTATGAATCTGCTAAGTAATTTAACTCCAAAAACGACATCTGGTATGGTTGCAGTTAAATACCTCATACTTCCAATTAAACTCTTGTAGTAAGTTGAATTTATATGTCTACATTTGTCTTATTTTAGTTGTTTCAATTTCTCTTCAACTGAGTTAGGAGGTAGTTTTGAAATCTTCATCTTAAATTTCTTTAAAATATCATTCGCATACTTCCTTTGGGTAATAAAATTTCATCATCCTGTTGAATTACCTCTATTCCAAGGAAATAAGACATTAGACCTAAGTTTGTCATGTCAAATGATTTTACTATAGCCTCTCTAAATTCTTCAATCATCTTTAAGTTGTTTCCGGTCAAAATTAAATCATCAACATAAAGACACACAATTAAAATATGACCAGGCTCAACAAATTTAACATATAAAGTATACTCAAAAGGACATCTTTCAAAATCATGCTTCATAAAGTATGAATCAATTCTTTTGTACCATGTTCTTGGTGCCTGCTTCAATCCATACACTGCTTTCTTCAACCTGTAAACTTTATCTTCTTTTCCTCTAATTTCATACCCTACAGGTTGCTCCACATATACTTCCTCTTCCGAAATTCCATTTAAATAGGCAAATTTTATATCCATTTGATAAATTTTCCAGTTATTTTGAGTTGGGAGATAGATAATAATGCAAATAGTATCCAATCTTGCAATAGGAGCAAATACTTCAAAGTAATCAATACCTAGTTTTTGGTTATATCATTTTGCAACCAATCTAGCTTTAAATCGGTCAATCTCACCATTAGGCGGCTTATACTTTGTCTTGTACTCCCACTTTACTCCTATAGGCTCTTTATCAGCAAGCAAATCTGTTAATTCTCATGTGCCATTCCTTTCAATTGTGTATATTTCTTTATCCATGACTTTCCTCCATTTCAAGTCGTTTGATGCCTCCTCATAATTAATTGGTTCACAATCTACAAATAAAGCAAAATTGATAATCTCTTAATCAAATAGATCATTATCAGTACCTATCATATAGTCTTCCTATCTAGCTGGTAACTGACTACGTCTTTGGGGTCTACTAGATATCTCTGGTTGAGATACTGAATCTGCCTGAGTATTTTCTTCTTCATAACTTTCGAAAATTACCACTAACTTTTTTGGGGAAGTTGTAGACCTATCTCATATTCCATCCTCATTAAAAGTTACATCACGTCTAATAATCATCTTTTTTGTATTTGGATTGTATAATTTATAGGCCTTTGAATTTGCACTATGGCCTATAAAAATACGTTTCTCACCTTGGTTATCTAGCTTTTTCCTCAACTGGTCTGGTACATAGACATAAGCAATACACCCAGAAAATTTGAGATGCCGAATGGAAGGTTGCCTTTCGCTCCAAGCTTTCTAAGGTGTTTTGTCATTAAGGCTTTTTATTGGACATCTGTTTAAAATATAAACTACACAAGCAACAACTTCTACCCAAAATTATTTAGGCAATTATTTAGATCTTAACATACATCTTACCATGTCCATAATAGTTTTGTTCTTCCTTTCTACTTCTCCATTTTGTTGAGACGTGTATCTAGTGGTCAACTGACGGTAAATTCCATATTGCTCAAAGATTTCTGTACTTGCAAGATACTCTTGACCTCTATCTGTTCTTAATACTTTAATTCTGCAACCACTTTGCTTTTCCACAAAAGCTTTAAATGATTTAAACGCATCACAAGCTTCTGATTTCTGCTTTAGAAAATACACTTAGGACTTTCTACTAAACTCATCAATAAAGGTAATAAAATACATATTACCTCCATTGGGTGGAACTTTAACAGTACACATAATGAATAATTTCCAGTAACTTCTTTGCTCTATAGGACTTTCCGACTAGAAATACATCCTTATGTTTTTTTCCCATCTCACATGTCTCACGTTACATGGTTAGGAATATTCACAACAAGTAAGCTAGATACAAGCTCTTTTCTTGATCGATAATTTAATCTAGAAAAATGAAAATGTCCAAAACGCATGTGCCACAACCAATTTGCATCAAGTATCATAGAATTCAAGAAAGCAAATCTTTCATGATGACTTTTTAATGGGAATAGATGATTAGAAAACATCTTTAACTTTGTAATAAATCTTCCACTCCTGCCTATCAACGTACATAAATCATGATGAATCTGCATTTTATAACCTTTCTCTGATAATTGACCCATGCTCAGTAAAGTATGACGAAGGCCAAGAACATAGAAAACGTCAAAGATAACACTTTTAGAACCATCCTTCAGCTTAATGGATATTAGACCTTTTCCTAAAATAGGAAATTTTAAATTATTTCCAATTTTAATTGTTGACTGAACATTTTCATCTAAAGAAGAAAATAACTCCTTATTCCCACACATACGATTACAACAACCAGAATCTATATACCATATTTTTTCATATTCCACAAAAGAGGTGCTTGCTAGAAATAAACTTTATACATTATTAGAATTCTTACCAAAATGTTGGTACTGATTTTCTGCAACATTAGCCTGGTAGTTGTTTTGAGATCTAGATCTACAATCAACAACTTTGTGTCCATACCTTTCACAATTAAAGCAATTAAAATTATATATCTCTTTATATTGATTACCTCGGCCTCTTCTTTGACTGGTAGGCCTAAAATTATTTCCTTCTCTTATTTGAGTAAATGTTTTGAAATTGTTTTCTCTCCCTTGGTTAAAATTATTGCCATGACCTCTTCCTCTACCCCTGCCTCTGAAATCTCCTCTTCCTCCATTATTAAAACCATGACCTCTACCATTTGCATTTTGATTATATTCTGCAACATTATTGAAATTCACCTGGCCTTTTAAGACTTCTTCTGTTATCTTTTCTACTTTCTCTAATATTCTACTAACATGACTTTTAATGCTTCCCTGCAACTCTGCTACAGCCATAATCTCTATATCATGTGACTCCAATATTGTAGTCATAACATGGTCAAATTTAATAAGCATAGTGCGTAGAATCTTTTCCACCACCTTACTATCTGAAATATCCTCTCCATACAGCCTCATCTTGTTGACAAGATCAGTAACACGAGAAAAATATTGTTCAATAGTTTCTCAATTAAACATTTCATGCCTCTCATATTCTTTATGCAGGGATTGCAATTTGGATTTTTGAGCCTTATCTATACCTTTGTAAGCCAGCTCCTAGGTACTCCATGCTTCTTTAGCAGTTTTAACATTAACAAATTTGCCAAAAACTGAATAATCTACTCCTTGGTGAATTTGGGATAATGCCAACTGGTCCTTCTTTTAAGCGTTTTTATCAGCTCTTCCTTGTAAGCCTGGACCAACAAGACTCCAAATATTGTAAGCCTTGAGGTGGGTAGACATTAAAATCTTCCAATAATTGTAATTAAGTTTACCATCTAATTTAGGACCTGGCCACATAATATTATAACTGTTTGATATCTCTCACTTTTAAATGAATCACTCTCTGACAAGTATAAGAACACTTTCTCTATTTTTTCTCACAAATTGCTTAAAAAACTGAAGCTGGATTTAACTAGCTCTGATACCAATTTGATATCAAAATGACACAACACTCACGAACACACCACAAGGGAGAGGGAGAGAAGAGGAGGAGAATTTATAATTGAATCCTAATACACAATACAACTCCATCGATTACACTCTTTTATAGACAACAAAAATAATAAATATATAGAGTTTTACTTATATAAGCAACTAAACTATTGGACCAAAATTTTGGTCCAATCATATGATAGCTTAAGGAAGAAGTTATCTCCTTTCAACTTGGTTCAACATTTTCGGCTATAACTTCCTTCAAATTATGATGACTTCGGCTTCATTAATTGAAGATGCTTGATGTCTCTTCTATTTGCTTTTGGCTATCAGTAATGAAGTGCATGTACCTATCTTCTTCCATGTAAGGCTAGCTTGATACATTTATTAACACATCCCATCCTCCTCATCATTAACCACAAACAAATTCTTTTTACATTTTTGGCCCTATAAGAACTCATTATCACATTATAAACTTGGCTCTCTTTTCCTCAAACTCTTTGCTACTATGTTGTCTTTGTTATTTTTGAATTAGCTTCAAATCTACATTTTTCGTATGTATCATAGGTGCAATAATCTTGAAATATCATATTTGATTAATGATTCGGATAAAGGTAACATAATAGAATTTGATGAACTTAGTGATCTGGAGCCTCACACTATGCTGGTTAAGTAGCATACAAAAGCAATGGCTTCTTATTTTTTGTTAACATCTAGGCACTGTGAAAGATTTTGAGATTCAAAAGTTCCGCTAGCAACATGATCTTAGGTTTCAACCTCTTTTAAAATAAACCCATTCAAGTAGGATTTAGTTATGTGTAATTTTTTAGAGTACTTCTCGAAGAGAGCATAATATTCCTTGATTGTACTCTTCTGTGTTAACTTTTTGAATTCTCCCACTAAATCATCAAAGGCATCTTTTCCAAAATGTTGAGTCATAGCTATAATATTTCTCCCCATGTTGGTTTCTCCATTATGAACCTACCGTACATTAATAATTGATACCATTTTGCTACTACTCCTTCCAAGTGAATTGTTGTTATTCTCACCTTCACATTAGGTTGTGTACAATCAATGTTCAATGTAGCAAATCCAATTATGGACATTTAAATCATAGAAAATCTTAAACTTGACCTTACTAAAATTTGTGAGTGTCATATGTGTGTGTGTGTGTATATATATAAAAGATTCTGGCTAGTAGGGTGGTTGTACTATTAAATGGTCCATAACTCCTTTACCATCAACACTCGGTGAATGAGTTTGTTAATGAGTTTTTTATATTAAAATATGCTTTTAGAGAAATTCTAATAGCTCTTTCATCTCTTAACTCTATTTTTTTGTAGTTTCATTTCATTCTTGTGTATTTCTTACATATGCCACTAACAAAATTTCTCCAACCTAATGCATAACTAAATCAAAAAAAAGTAATTTTTTATTGTTTTATGAATTAATAAAAATTTGGATTTAAAAGAATATGAACTTGGATATCTTAAGCTCAAACCTAATAACAAAACATAAAATATCAAGAACTAGTGTCACAAAAATAAAAATAAACTCACACAGAATTAAAAAGAGAAAGTTCGTGCATTATTTGTATACTTAATCACGAATTCTAATAGATGCATCCCTAATGCATACCTTATATCGGTTATAAACCAACCTAAAAATTCCCTAAAAGATTCTACTAATGCAAATAAAAAAATTAAATCCTTCTTCTCAAATACAAAAACATTAATCCTAAAATAACTCTAAAAAGACTCCCCAAATATGGAAATATTTAGAAAGCTAGAAAAATTTTTCCTAATCTGATTCTAACTTAATCTTATCATATTCTCTAAGAAAATTTAAGAAAACTACTTGAACACAAAGTAAACATAATATTCCTAAGGGATACGTTGTAAATAAACCAAGTTAAACTTGGATTATTATGACCATGGTCATGGACGGAGACATGCGGCCACTGGGCCCCCAAGTTTTTAAAAAATTAAATATTTTTTATTTTTAATATATATATACATAATATAATATAATATAATATATCAAAACCCTATAAGTTGTAAAAGCAACGTTGTCGTCATCTGTAAAGTTACAACTGTTATATATGGAATTATTATCTTTGTAATTCT
>JANZLH020000024.1:1753257-1765779 GCA_026770325.2 Erythroxylum fimbriatum | reverse complement strand
TATTAGTAGAAACGTTCTGGTGGTGCACCGTTATCGTGGGATATTCTTCGGAGCGACCTTCGGGTTTCCCGTTGTGGACCCTACGATGAGGGGGCGCTACATGTGAGCTTCTGAATTGGTAATATCGTGATAAATTATGGTTTGTCATTCTGTTAATGGATCAGGTTTTATTAGGACAAAATATAATAGTTTGATAGAAACATCGAACATGATGGTAAAAGGAAAGTGTATATTATTTCTTTAGGTTTGAAGCTGGGTGTTCCTAAAGTTTTATAGATCTTGGACGAAGTAAAAGAAAAAAAGGCCCCAATAAATCGGCAATATACAAACATGTAAACTTTAAAAGAATATTTTTATTATTAAAATTTAATATCCATATATAAGTGACTCAATTTATAAGTCTATATATTCAACAAAATATTAAATGATCATAACATCAGCTGACAATATCTTGCAAATATTATTTTGTCAATCAACTAGATAAAGGTCTAAATTATTAAATCAAATATTTTTAGTAACTTTTGAATTTAATTAACATTATTGATTTTTTAATAAGAAATTTTCTTTTATAGGAATTAACATAATGGTAAATGAAGTAATCTAATGCTACCAACCTATTTATGAAAAACCAATCAAACACATCCAATTATTTACGGTCTTATTTAATTATCAAATAATTTTTATTATTATTTAATTATCACGACATGTTTAATAGAATCATACACATTTTTATAATAAATGAAATCGTTTATGTAGTCTTTGAATTAAGTAACTTAAATTATTTGATTTAGTCATATTATAACTAAATTCATGTGAAGACGGACAAGTGTTTGGTTCATGTTACTTTTTAAAGTTTAGGAGTTTGGATTTAGAGAAAAAGATATATAACTTTTTAGGTAGGAAATAGGTGATCAAAGTAGTGAAAAGTTTTTTAGATGCCATTTTACATCAGCTAAGAATAAATCAAATTTGGAATAAAAACAAGGATTTAATAAGATATATCAAAGATTCAAGATCAAAGATGCGTGACATTAATGATTTCTTATTCTTGTTTTTCTATTTTTATGTTATTATTTCTTAATTATTTAGTTATTGGGATAAAGATTTAGGGGAGATGGGCCCTATAGTTGGATATATATATTAAATTGATGAATCTTTGGTTGAATGAATTTTTAGTTTTTTTAGATTTATTCATTTTCTATAATTATTAATTGAACTAAATGAGTGAAAGTGTAAGATTCGATTATTTGATTCATACATCGAAATCCAAAAAATGAGATATGTATGACTAGATTATCAAGAGGGCCGAGCATGAGTTATGTAAGAGAGAACCATAAGAATTAAAGTAAAACCTGTCAATGCAATTCTATTCATAGAGCGAATTAATGCATTTTTATATATGTTGTTTAAAATTATAAATATATTCAATTGATTCAATCTAAAGATCCAAGTTATTATTTGTCATGTTAATACGGATAATATAAAATCTAATGAAAAGTTGTTTTTGCTTAAAAGTTTAAACAAATTAATAATTATTATTTTTAAAGTTTAAATTACAAAGAAATGATTAAGTGACAATTACAAGTAGAACAAGCGTAATTGCGAGGAGCATGAACGGAGTAAATGGAGAGCTATGAGAAGCTCCATTTTTGCCCTTGTTGGCCTCACAATCAAGTCCTTCTTGGCCTTCTTTGCACAAGTTAGCGAAAAGGCCAGGAGGGTATTTACCGTAGAGGTTAATGTAGCTGAACATAGTTGTAGCACAGTCGCTTTCATCGTCGTTCAAGGCGTCTCTGTAAGGGCACGCCACTTCTTTCAAAGCCCCACAACATTGCTGCGGCGGGTACGTGGGTCCTTTGCATTGGCTTGTTAAGACGCTATAGTCTGCATTCTCAAAACTCGCATTGCATTCTGCACACACCCACCCCCCCACTTTAACATGCCAATAATTAATTTTTAACATAACAATTCACAAAAATAGGATACCTACTCTTTTTCATCTGAAGAAGGGATCGGCCACCTGGTTGTCCATGACCTTCAAACAGATCATCTGTGTTTAAAGCTGGAAACAAGAAACCAATGAGCAGCAAACAAATTAAAGAAAAAAAAAAACAAAGAGAAATAGTAAAAAAGATCTTACACGAAATGAGGGAGGAAGAAGTGGCAATTCCGATCAAGAGGAAGAAGCAAAGAATAAAAAAGCATGACATCTCTGGGATTTGTTTGGGCATTGCTTTAATGATTCTTAATTATGTTTTATGGAGATGTAAAACGATCTCCAATTAACCCTCCTCTCGTGAGGCTCTATTCGCACCCTCCTCCCGTTTTGCTTCTTTGATACAAATTAAGCTAGCGTTGGCTTGAATTGTTATTGGCCTCTACTTTTCTAAATATAGGTAAAGAAATGATCAATGAGAAGCAAACAAAGAAAACAAATAAAGAGAAATAGTAAAAAGATCTTACACGAAGAGAAGTGGCAATTCCGATCAAGAGGAATTGAAGAAGCAAAGAATAGAAAAGCATATTCTTATGTTTTATGGAGATGTAAAATGAACGATCTCCACCCCTCCTCTCGTGAGGCTCTATTCGCATCCTCCTCCTGTTTTACAAACCGTTCACTTTAATTGTTATTGGCCTCTACTTTTCTAAATATAGGTAAATTAAGAAATCGCATCCTCCTCCCCTTGGCTTTTTCTAAATATACTACCACTTCCTTACTATTTAGTTTGTCACATCTTCATGCTGATTTCAAGACAACTCCTTGACTGTTTATCTACATGTGGTCGAAGCAGAAAAGCTTAAAGATCGCCTGCTGAGCGTAGCTCAGTTGGCTCCCGAGATAAAATACTACCCTCGTGATTAGACCACGTTCTTGAGATTTGATAAAAGAAAGGGGCATTAGCGGTTAATACACTGTAATTGGATAAATTATTACTAACATGACAAAACGAAAGAAAGAAGAATACACCAAGCGCACAAATTGTACGTTTTATACACATGAAAGATATCCGACTTATTCTGCGCGTCGATCTTCATTTATTTACTTATATTTAAAAAAGTAGTCAAATTAGAGGCCAATAACAACGAAGGTGAACGCTCTGCATCAAAGAAGTAAAACACCCGGCCCAACTGTGGGTTCGGGTGGCCTGTGACGCAGCTGAAAGGTCAGACCATAGACCAGCCCGACCTCGGCCTGTGGCCCGGTTGAGCCGACCAACCAGGCCAAAATCAGGTAGGGCGAAATTTGACATGTCTAACTAGCTTTGCTTGGTGATCTTGTTTCGTACTCTTGCTATAAAACTTACTTTTTTTTGTTTTTGCATTCACGAAGTAAGGAGAAAGAATCAATATCAAGAGTAATCACGCACCAGTTACAATGTCGCATGAGACCATACGAATTCTTAACAAATTGCTTATGCCGGAAGCAAATCTAGCATCATATTTGCGTCTTTCTTGCAAACTCAGTCATCCAATAAATACTCTCTCTCTCTCTCACCATCATTCTGCTGAGTTGCATACAACCACTGGAACACAGAATTAATTGCAAAACTATCCAGCTCAGTTAGTCTTTGTGACGATGCAAGTTTCTTGGATCATGTCCAACATGGATATGCAGGCAGCTAGGTAAAAACAAGTACTTTCTTGAAATGAAAAACTTTACGTGTTATTGATCATGTCCAACATGGATATCACGATTGTGTCTCACTTTACGTGTTATTGATCGGCCCATTCTAAGACGCCGAGCTGTTAGTGCTTCCAATAAAGCAACTAAAGCATTCTCTAAAGCTTCAGCCTGCTCACTCAATTGAAAAGAGTCAAACCTTGGAAGACATTGTAGCTCAGACAGAAGGCCAATTGCTGCAGCTGCTGTGCAGGTACGATCCCATGATGGCTGGGGACTACCCTCAGATAACATTAACAGATACAACTCACAACAATGTAATACATACTAGAAATTCAAAGAATAATGAGATGAACAGGGGTGTTTGTGGGTGGTGGCGTGTGCGAGAATCAGATACATTGATACAAGTAGGATAAAATAAAATCTCCAACAGAAGATAGTTGAGCAAGTGTATATCTCACCGCAGTTTATGCATTGCAGATCCACCAGTTGCCAGAGAGATGCAAAACACATCCTCCTTTCCCCAAACATGTTTGGCCTTTTCCTGTATAAGAATATCCAGCACATAAACTAAATCAAAGAAAGGCAAAGATGAAACTACAGTCAGACCTAGCAAGGAAAAGTATTTGCTTATTGCATCCTAACAATTAGAACTACATTCTATAATGACATGACTCTGGGATTTGATCCATGCACCAAAAGTAACAAAAAAAGCTTTATACTATTACCTTTAGACGCCTAAACATCGCAGAAGAGTTGCTCCATGTACCATCAATCAAAACAAAATTCACAAATTTACCATCACTCATCTGTGAAGTGGGTCATACAAGACAATCACCATTTGGTTACATCGCAAAGAAAAATATGTATAATTGATAAAAGGAATGAGTTAACGTGGTGTGACAACCATTTGAACAAAAAGAAAAAATGATAATCTGCAAACTAAAATTCAAATCCAGAGTGTCCCGTTAATAATTTCTTTGTTTCTGTTTTCTTCACCACTAGGCAGTGGCTATGATTGCAAGGATGTGGTAAAAGCTTGAACAAACTTGAGATTTAATTTCATTCAAATCCTGTCACTATATGTGTACAACTGACAACCATTAATTGAAATAAATAATTGGGGAAACATTGGTGGAGGTTTTGACGCTAGATCAATACCCCTAGTCTATAGTTCTGTACCAAGATAAGTACACTGAGATGTTCCTGGAAGCAAAAGCTTGAGCAGCAAAGAAAAGCAGTGCAAATGAAAGTCTATTATCCAGTTTTCTTTCCACATTTCTCATTTTATGATCCCAAATGACTGCTTGCTTACGGATAATGGTGGAATAGCCTAGTCTCTGATTGTTCACTGTATGCTTTCTAGCCTAACCATCATCATACCTATTGATCACATTTTGATAGGTTAAGGCATGTCTTTTCCCCATATTGACATTTTATGTTCCACGCATGATGAGTACTCATCCTTCATTTCAGATCTATATTAAGGAATTATGAGTCAAGCGTTTTCAGATCTCAGCATATTCTGTCAATCAATTACATTATTGTAACAACCAAGCTCAAATTGATCTAGGACAAACAGTGGACATTCTAACAATTTGATGGCATACATATAAACCATAAATCTAGGGCTACTAGAAGGGTGCTAGAATTGAGGATTTTTGGGCTAGAATTTATGAAAAAAGCAATTGAGATAAATGATAGATCTAGGCATTGCTCCTATATTTGTATCGAAAAGTAGGAATCAACCTAAGAATTGAAAATAAATAAAACCATTAGAATCACACCAATATGTTTCTAGAAATCACTTCAAGAGTCTAGAAAAGTTCCACACTTGAAAAGTTTCGTTTCTCTATCTTCTTATTTATTGACCGTTGGAAACATAATCAATATATATATATATATATAAATATATATGACTTGAAACTGTAGTCCTAATAGAATAGGTAAACCCACAAAACTATAAAATAAAAATAGAAAATTATATTTAACAAGGATTCTTATTATTCCTTAATAAACTTAAACCTAGAGTAACAAAGACAAATTTAAGAAGAAATAATTTACTTTTGTAACAAGGAAAATAAAAGTTTTTTTTTCCATGCACCAAGAACAGTAGCTTAAATAATTACAACTTCCTGATCAATCTATGTCTCTCCTTAACTTTGCATCAACACAATACCTATAAAGCTATTACTCAGGAATCACATCAGTAATACTAGTCCTTCAGATATGCACACCATATGCAACAAAAGTTCTGCATTTTAAATTATGGTAGTTTGAATTGACAACTTCTCTCAACTAACCATAGTTTCTCATGAACATGCCAAGGAAACAACACATACCTTCCTCGTAATCCAAAATAAGCTTCCATTCCAAACGAATACCAAGCTACGTTAGAAAGAGAAAACATATAAAAATCCTGTAAGAAAGTATACCGCAGTGGGATCATGTTCTAGATCAGCTGTAAATCCTTCTTTGAGAGCATCCTGAAGTGACTTTTGCACTGTATTGTTGTTGGGATAAAGACACCAGACATTGTTTTTTCCTGCATTTTGGTTGCATAAAGTGACATCAACAGGTTCAGGGTATACCCTGCTGCACTTATATAGGATGACAACTTAATTACTCATCACTAATTTTAAGTAATCATTATCATGCTTTACGTATTGTTTGCATCAGCGAGACAATAAGTGAGAAAAACTAACATAATTTTTTCCTGATAATAACGGCACCTTAGGTAATCAAAAGTACACAAAGTATGGTGCTTATGAGTATTAAAGATGTCATAAGACTAGACTATGCTAATTTGTAACATGGTTTAAAATTAAAAAAGGAAATTAGAAATACAATAACTTTTTAGCATAAACATACAGTGTCATTGATAATATTAGATACTTTTACTCAAACTTATTACGTGTCCAATAATATTCAAGTGTCACATTCATTATGTCCTAGTTGCATGCCTGAATGCTTCACAAAGCTCAATTAGAACTAACCTGCTACTTTAAATGCATTCCACATGATGTCCTCATCTTCTGCTACACCAAAAAGACATAAAGTGGCTGAATGAACTCCAAATACTTGCCACAACAATTTTCCAGTATTGTTTTGTCTTAAAAAATCCTGAAACAAATTGATTAGGAATTTTGGGCATTTGGGCACGAAAGGAGGGTTCATCATATAGTTACATGGGATATAAAGAAAAGATCTTAACCTTCGGATGCATGTACACCCAGAATCGTATACCATGCCACATAGAGCAGCGCTTTATTTTTGCACACATGCAATCTTCTTCCATAGGAAGCCAGCACTGTAGATCAAAAGCTTTCACATCAGATAAAAAGAGAAGTGGAAGCAAAAGACAAAATTTCAGATGCTGTCCTCTTTGTGCAACATATCTAGAATGCAACCACAGCTCCCAATCATAGCTCATCTAGAAAACAACCATTGCTCCCAATCATAGTCCTACCATCCTTGATATCTCTCAGAAAAAAAATGGAAAGGAAAGAGAAATTAGAAACAAAACCCCATAAATAGGTGGATAATATCATGCATTAACCCCAGGTGATGTTACTATAAACTACAAGGCAACATATACCTTCTGGCAAAGGTAACCTCTACTTCCAAGCAAACGACAAGCAATTTGTCTAGCTGAAAAGAACTGAATCTTCTGCTCAGAATCACTTAGTGCCTGATATGTTGCTCTGTGTTTTTTATCCTCTTGAACTTTAAAATGTCCCTGGCATTTGCATAGAAGGTTGATAACATCACAAAGAAACCGTCGGAACACTTGCAAATGAATTTCGCTAAAATTTAAATACTTATCCATCCTAAGTCAGACTTCTTTACATACAAGCATATAAGCATATCGTGTACATATTTGAAGAAATACATATTATGGATATTTGTTAAAACATCCAAAAGGAAACTGTAAGTTGCATAAACCAGAACATATTGGAATTTTATTACAGCATAAATAGGACTAATGAGAATGAAGTGCTCATACATGTTACTGAATGAATTCATTTCATACTACAGAGCTCCACTCAGATTAATGACAGGAAAAATTATGAATTATATAGATCATAACAAGGTAACAAGCAAATCAAAACTTAAGAAGATGTAAATGAGCCACGTCTCAATCAACTTGAGTTGATTGATCAAAAATTAAATCTGCTGAAAATTGACTTTATAAAGAACAAGTCAAATAAATAAATAAAGAAAGGAAAGCAAAACAAATCGTGTTATTACGATGTATTCCCTATATCAAAGACTGAGAATCCTCGCACAATTTCCAGTACTTGCATGATAAAGGTGGCAACTTTTTTGTTCGACTTTTCTATTTCAATTATAATCTAAACAGAGGTCCTGCGAGCAGCCTACTTGAAGTTTTCCACCACTGCCACCAAAGCTCATCTGGGCATTAATGTTCCTCTCCAAGACCTTCAAATCATCAACAACCTGTAGAACCTTTGCAGGAACAGGAGACACAGAGCCCCATCCTTGCCATTCCTGCAATGTTATGGACATATGATCGCCTGTCTCTTTAATTTCGACATTCCTGGGAGGAGAACGAGAAGCAGAGTTCCAAATTGAGCGGTTGGGGCTCTGAGGCGGCGAGTCCATGCGAGTTTTAGCGGAGAATATGAGAGATGTTAACGGAAGACACAGTTTGAAGTCGGCGAGCATGGCTTTTGGTTTTGGGTGGGTCCTTTATCTGGGAAAAAAAATCAAATAAAGCAACTTTATTTGTTGAATTGAACTCTAAACGTGGGCTTGAATGGGTTTGGAATGATCCAAACAAGTTTTAGAGTTTTCATAAATTATGAAATATGGAAAAAAAAAACAAAAACTAAAAACAAAAACCAGAAACTCATAAATTATGAAAACAGGAAAAAAAAAACTAAAACAAAAACCAGAAACTCAAACTGCTAGAGAAGTGCTCTAAAAGCAATCATCTTTAGCACTAATTGTACAAATCATTTTATGATTAATAAAGAAAATTTTCATTATTTCGATATTCATACATTTATGGATTTGATGTTGATCTTAAATTGATTTAATGAAGTCCTTGAAACAAAATATAGTATGGAGGAAATCATGATGAGATCATGATAATGAGATTCTTATCATGTGTAATTATGTTAGTATCTAAACTTTCCCTAGTCATAGGATTAATGAAATGGGATATCATTAATTCGAATAGATTAGCATATATTATACACCTTGATTGGATCAAGCAATAGATCTCATAAGCTGTAGACATGAGTTATTTAGAATTAACATGTGTATGCTTACTAAGAGTAGTAAGTACATTGGAATGACCTACTATGAGGCAATTATATGGATATTCTATTCTACTGTCGATAATAGTCTCATCATAGCAATGATGCAATAATCTTTTAACTTGAGGTGCTAAAGGATATCTCGGATATTAATCATGTGCTTTGACTCTATTCATCGGTGCCTTCCAGGGGTTACTCATAAGGTAGTAATTAGGTACAACTTGAGGTATTCAGAGATAATTGAGTAGCCACTAAAGGATTGACCACTCCTGATAAAAGGAGATGATACCCGTAGCCTCTTATCGGGATCATTACTCGAGAGTCTCTGGCCAGAGCAGGTATGTGTCATAAAAAGAGTCTTCAACGATACATAGAGTAATGAGATCCTCAGGACAAGACCTAATATCACTTGGACTAGATGTGACGTAGTCAGTCTAGTGGGAGTTGACACTTTGACCATACCTTAAACCAAGTGGGGTATAGATGATGAAATGATGAATTGCATGATAACATTGCGTATGGAAGGGTTCGTAGTCAAACCACTGACTTTTTGGTCAATTGGGGTTTGACGTGTTACTAGATACCGCTCTTGACTTACTTGAATTAAGTGTTAATTCAAGTGACCAACATAACTGGGAATCTAATAGGTCACACACATAGGAGATCCGAAGGATGAATAACATGGTCTTGAATGGTCTTTCATTAATACATGCTATTCATAGTCATTAACTTCTTATAACTTCCATTAATGCATGTTATTCATGACCAATAACTTCTCATAACTCTCCATTAGTGATGGGGGTTATGCAAGGCCAAATGGTTCAAAAAATAGAGATCATTTTCGTGCATCTTATATAAGACACAAGTAAAAGAAAGGTTCTTTCTTACACACACACACACTCTTTTCTCTCTAACTCTCACAAGAGTTCTTGTCTTTGCTAGTACAAAGAAAGAATTTTAGCTATCTCCTAGTAAGGTTTCGTCCTTCTATCTACATGTGGACTTTCATTAGAGATAGTGTACATTGATCATTGTAGTTTACGATAACCCAACGTAGAGAAGATTAAAGAACGAAGAAGATCGTCGGAAAGGTATATAAACATCTTACATTTCATGTTTTTGTTTTCTATATCTATATACATGAATAGATCTAGTTTTTGAGGTTCTGTTTTATTTTCTGTTGTGTATATTTGATATATATTATGTATGAGGTGCAACCTTACACAAACAAACAATTTTTTTTTACTAAATTTCAAAACAAAAACAAAAAACCAAACAATATAAATAGAAACAAACAGACTCTAAACAATCAATATAATAAGGAATGAATAATTTTACTTATACTTATACATATCTACTTTTTACATATATTTTATTCCATATATATTTATATATTGAATTTTACTATAATTGCACATGAATTTAAAATAATTTTCATGAAAAATTTAGAAGACAATCATTAAATTTCATCTTGATTAATAAAACTAATCTATGTAGTATATACTGAAAATAAATAAAAACAAGTATTGGTGCAAAGAAATTTTTTGTAGTTAATATAAATGTAAATAACACAACAAGAATTTTATACAGAATAATTAAAAATGATAACAATCTTATTACCCATCAAACTCAAGATGATAAAGTAAAAAATCCTTAAATGTAAAGGGCTTTGGTCAATGTTAAAGACGAAACTTGTAAAATTAGAAAATTTTCACAAAAATATTATAATCAATTATATAATAATTAAAAAGACTAACTATCTATTTAAACAAAAAGATAAAAGGAAGACAAAACAAGGATACAATAGCCCCTAAGTTTTCATTATTAATTAACCTCTTTTTTTGTTAGCTTCAATTATTCAATTGTTTAGTTTTATTAGTTTATTTCAAATTTAGTTAATTTATTTTAATTCAATTCATTAATCTTTTATTATCTTAGACAAAGTACATTCAAGTTGTTAGGTAACTAATTAATCCTCTTGGGAGTGATACCTTTTATACTACAAGTTACGATCTATATACTTATACGAAATTTTTTTATATAAAACTGTTAACAATATTCTTTACTACCTAGTAATTCTCTCCTTTCATGAACAGAAATGAAAAGACTTTATAATGCTCAATATTTCGAACTAAATCTAAAGTCATTACAATCGAATTGTCTACAATTACTAAAAAAAGGTCGCAAACCTGTTTATCACTCAGTTAAAAAGGATGAGAAGTCGATGCTGAGTTACACTTACGGAGATTGGATATGTGAAATTGGATCAAAAGGCCTTGATATTAAACATTGAAAAATTTTTAAGGTATGAAATTATGTGATTTTTTATAAGTGGTAGCCAAAGTGTCTAAGTATGAAGAGCTTTTTATGGAAGAAGGATGTTAGAAAGAGTTCGTTAATATCCCTGAAGATTGTGTTTGCCTTGTTTTAGAATGGAAATCACTCCAAGCTAAAAGAAAAGTACAAACACTAATTAGGCTAGAACTCCTAGTAGAACTTTAGGTAAAACAAGTCCTCATTATAGGAGATTATCAACTGGTATTTTGGCAAGTAGTAGGAGAATAAAGATACATAAGCTTAAATTTGTTGCCTTATTATATTACCATTTGGTTATGAAAATTATTTGATGAGGTTAAATTCCAACATATTCCTTGAGAAGAAAATTGGGAGACAAATGAACTTTCTCAAATTGCCTCTGGGTTAAAGATTTCCGAGGAGCCCATTCACAAATTTGTTGTTATATAATGAAAATCTCATCCGTTCATTTATAAAAAGGGAAGTTCCCTAGAAGTTTCTAACATTGATAAAGAAGTAGTTCAGGATTAGAGGGATGAGATTATAAACTTCTTGAGGAACCCAAGTAAAAAGGTGCCATATAGAATTAAATTACAAGCACTCAACTTTGTATTAATTAAGGCAGTCTTATTTTGGCAAAATAGTAATGGAATTATTTTACTATGTCTAGGGATGTCTGAGGCATTAAAAATAATGAAGCAAGTTCATGAGGAGGTGTGTGACGCTCATTAGTTTGGAACTAAAATAAAATGGGTCATTAAGCGCTATGGTTTTTACTAGCCCTCAATAGATTGTGTATCCTATGCAAAAGGTTGACAATAATGCCTAATGTGTAGAAGAATACAGGAAATGCTTGCCTATGAGTTACATTATATAATTAAACTATGTCCATTTAGGGGTTAGGCCATTGACCTTATTGGAAAAATATACCCTCCTTCCTAAAGGTCATAACTTTATTTTATTGGCAATAGATTATTGTACTAAATGGGTGGTGACTCAACTTATGAAAAAGATTAAACAAATAGATGTAGTGGAAGTTCGTTAAAAAAACAATTATTCATCAATTTGAAATTCCATAATCAATAATGGGTGACTAAGGTACTATATTTATGTAACATCCCGTTTTCATCCAAAGGGTTAGAACCCTAAAGATTTGGTACATGTGTGATCAACCAGAGAAATTAGGAAAACACATCTCATGCTCATGCATTACATAAGGTGCACATGCACATTAATAATGAACCCTTGCACATAACAATAATTGTACATGCATTCATTGACATTCCGGGTATAATTGTTAATAAATGTGATTGTTATTGA
>JANZLH020000024.1:1701985-1726611 GCA_026770325.2 Erythroxylum fimbriatum | reverse complement strand
GGGATTTTCGAATTTTTCTTTGATAAATCTTGATGGCTTTAGTTTCTAATAGCTTAGGAAAGGCATAGGTAAGGTTATCTAGGTGTTAACTCATGCTTTCACTTTCCTTCAATTTGTCAATTTGAGAATTCATGTGAAGTTGGAATTGTTATGTTTGGATGAAGGTCAAGAGAGGCAATTGGAGTTAGAGGAAAGACCAATTGACCAAGAACAAAGCTAAAGGAATTAAGGTGGGTGATTTCTTAATAATGGAGTTCATAGGCATGTTCAAATTTTATAATAAATGCCATTAAATGCTTTCCTATGATTTATAAATTGTATATCAATTACTCGTTGTGATAATTTAAACTTGTATGTCAGTCCAAAAGGCATAACCAAAAATTCATAATGTCCATACCGTGTTCGGAAAGCTGTCTTGCTCACATCAGACTCCTTAATCTTGAGTTGATGGTAACCAGACCTAAGATCAATCTTAGAGAAGACCGTTGCTCCATGCAGCTGATCAAACAAGTCATCTATCCGAGACAAAGGATACTTGTTTTTCACTGTCACCTTATTGAGCCTCCTGTAGTCTATGCACATCCTCCAGGTTCCATCTTTCTTTCTAATAAACAAGACCGGTGCTCCCCAGGGTGAGGTACTCGGCCTAATAAACCCCTTCTCTAACAAATCCTCCAACTGTTCCTTAAGCTCTTTCAGCTCAGCTGGAGCCATCCTGTAAGGTGGAATAGAAATAGGAGCTATCCCGGGAGCCAAGTCAACTGGGCACTCTTTTTTTGTTGTCTTCTAAGCGCTTGTCAGTATTGTTGAAATTATGATCCTTCCCAATTAGTACTTACGGAAGACACCTTCTTTCTTTTTATTGATTACAACGAATTAATATAATTTTTAATTTATGTAATTTTATTATATATAATTAATGTGTAATTTTTTTAATAATATTTGATTTACATATATTTAATTTTAACTATAATGATAATTAATTAATTTAAAAATATAATGTATTATATTATAATTATTACACATAATAATATAATTACAAAAGAATAGAAAAATGATAATAAAACTAAACATGCTTTTGTTTTCAGTTTTTTATTAGAAATCTCCACCAAACAAGTTTTTGTTTTCAGTATTTATATTATAAACCTCAACTAAACAGGTTTTCGTTTTTTTAAATAAAAAACAGAAACAAAAAACAAGAAACAGAAACAAAAAACAACAACAGAACAATAGAAGTAGAATCAAACGGCTCCAATTTTTTAAAATAGCATATTGCAACATAAACAACCAAAAGTGTTTAAATATATTGTTTCCTTTTTTATTAAAACCACAAGAAGAAACAGAAACAAACACTCAAATTAAAAATTTTAAAAAGTTTGACACTAAATTAAAAATTTGTCAAAAAGTTCAAAATCTCTTAAATATTATTGACAAACTATAATGAAAATTCGGATTCTTTCTAAGGTCAAAATATATTTATTAAAATATTAAATTTTTTAATACTAATAAATATATTTTGAAGGAATAATACTAATAAAATCTTAACGTGTGCCGTCATCAAACATCAATAAACATTGAAGGGTACCTACCAAAAAAGTAAACCGTTTCACCAACTTGCGCAGACTTTCGCCGGTCCAACACTCCGTCGTTAATTGCCATCCAAAGATCATTTTTTTTTAACTCTGTTGTCTTGTTCTTATCGTTTTGGTGCCAAGACTATAGTTTTTGGGTTCTTTTCCGGTTCCTCTATTTTTTTTTTCACTGCCCACTGTCACACTCTAATAACAGCATGCATAGAACGATCTCCATGGAGAATTCCGCGGAAATAAATGGAGAGAAAGGAGTAGGAGTTGTAGATCATTATGAAAAGGGAGATGGCACTGATGATGGGGTGGTTTTGGGGTTGGATGGGGGTGCTACTTCAACAGTGTGTGTGTGTATGCCTTTTTTCCCTATCTCAGAGAGTCTTCCTAAGCCTCATCGGATTCTAGCTCGTGCAGTTGCTGGTTGCTCTAATCACAACAGCAGAGGAGGTATTTTTCTTTTGTTCCTGACTGAACTAGATCTCTTTTCTCATTTAGGGAGGTATGTTGATATTGTCTGGCTGATGTAAAGATTGGAAGTTTTTTTTGTTTTTTTAGATTGAGCAATTGTGATCAGCTTATCCTTCGGTTGGGGACAGTTGTTTAGCTTTTATGTTTAACAGGTTTTGAGGCCCATGATGATTACGAAAATTCATGAGGTCGGAACTAACCTTTTAAGAACACCAAGTTTTATAAACCTTCACAGAGATGCGCCAGACTTCTTTCTGCAAATTGCCACAATTAAGAAAATATGCAGTATTACTAACGCACGAGTACTTTTATGAACAGTTTCTCCTTCAAAAGTTTGGTTCTTTTACATTCTTTCTCGTGCCATGCCTGGCTCTTGTTGCTTTTTAGTGGCTGGAACCACCGTTCAACGTACAGCCATTTTGTCTTCTCCCCTCCATAACCCTTGTTCCTTTTCTATGAAATAGAAGATCAGTTTCTAGTGTACCATTTTGCTTCTAAATTTTCATGGATTTCACCCTTTTTAGTATAGGTTTAAAGAAAGATTAAACCTATTTTTCATCTTATCTCCAAAGGATTGAAACAAATCATTTATTGTCTAAAAATGTGTATAGAAAACACTTTTGATGCTGTTACTGAAACTTATATTTTACGTTTTTATCTCTCATTTGCTATATCTGCTTGCAATCACCTATTTCTATCCACTAAATTGAGAGACTAGAAAGTGCAATTTGGTCTCTTTGTGTATCTACAGAAACAGCTGCTAGAATTACACTAGAGGAGGTTATGAGTGAAGCCCTTTCAAAATCTGGCTCAAAACTATCTGCTGTCCGTGCTGTCTGCCTGTGTATATCTGGTGTTAACCATCCAACTGATGAAGAAAAGATTGTGCGTTGGCTAAGGTGTGTTCAGATATATGTCAAACTATTGAATATGGTTTAGCCGATATAATGGGTGGCATGAAGCTTGGTAATGCTGCCAGATCAACATGACTAGTGGAAACGAACAATAATATATATCTGTCTGTAAGGTTATAATTAATCAAAGTGAAAATTAAGTTCAATTATATAATTTATAATGTTGTATAGCCCCTACATAAACCAGCGAACAGAAAATGTTTGATTTCAGGTCTAGGACTTCTCTATACCACTTACCAATAACTGCTGCACTGTTCAATTGTAAATATGTCTGCTTTTTCTGTTGTGTATTCTCCTCCAAAATGGTATGGTAGAGTTTGGATGCTTTGCTGCTGTCTAAATACTGTAATTTTGCAGCCTTAAGAACCCTTTTGGTAGGGATTCCTTGGAATTGGATTTTGAATTAGCTCAAGTTTATCCAGGGACATATTCCCCAGCCATGTGAAGTTATATGTCCATAATGATGCTATTGCTGCTCTGGCAAGCGGAACCATGGGCAAGCTTCATGGTTGTGTTTTAATTGCTGGTACTGGTTGCATCGCATATGGAGTTGGGCAAGATGGTAGAGTAGCTCGCGCCTCAGGTGTAGGGCCTGTATTAGGAGACTGGGGAAGGTAGTTGCCTCATGCCTCAATGTCCTAAATTTTGAGCTTCATTTTCAGGTTATTATCTATTATAGTTGAACAATTGTTAATTACTTTCTAAGAAAACTTCTTCCAGAATGATTCATTTATTTCTCATTAATTTTTTGTAGCACTTTTAGAGTTGTTATGTACTGTCAACTATTTTTGTATGGCCTGGTTCATCTATTCCATTCGCAAGTCCTTTTACTTCATATTGAGAAATTAAATTTCGATAATTTACAGTGGCTATGGCATTGCTGCTCGGGCGTTGACTTCAGTTATAAGGGCTTATGATGGTCGTGGTCCACAGACAATGCTTACAAACAGAATTCTTAAGGTGCTTGGTCTTTCTTCCCCTGATGAAGTAATTGGGTATGGGCTCATTTTTTCCTTGTACATGCATATATACTCTCTCACACACATACACACCCACTAAAGTGTTTTCTACTATCCTTTATATGGAATCTTGTTGCTCTTTGACTTATCTGTACTTCCATTTTTGCACATTAATTCTTCTAGAAGTGAAATCAGCATACTCTTGGTTTTTAGTCCTAAAATTGAATTGATGGAACCAAGCTGAAAATATTTTAGTTGCTTTCATTTTGGATGATTATTTTTACTTCATTCTTTTGAAATCCAAGTGATTGTGAGGCCCATAAACAAAGAGTAACAATTCTTGAGAGGATAAGATATTAAAGACCCTGTATAAAATCTCTATATCTAAGCATTATTTTAAAATGTGAACAGTATGGTGTCAATTCTCTCTATGAATCTTTGGCTAGATTAATATCTCTCTGTGATTGAGATCATCTATGGAACATGCACATCGAACTGTCCATGAATAAAGCTTTTGCCATGACAAGCAAAGAAGAGGGCAATAGTCCTCTTCTACATGCGAAAAAGCACATAAATCTCTTCATGGAACCTGAAGGTGTTGGTGTTGTGAATCCTCAACAATTTTAACTTTTGGTCTTTGATAGAAGATCTTAAGGTGTCTTACATGATTAGTTAAGATGTTAAGCACTCGGATTGAATTATATTGTTAAACCTGTGGGATGCTATGGCTCTGAAAAGCACTATCTCTGCAAAACAATTGGTCGATGTGTGGTTTCCTGATGTGGTGCATGTAACTCGATGAAGTGATATTTTATCACTGGGTTTTAGGTGGACATATGCAGATCCATCTTGGGCACGCATTGCAGCCCTTGTTCCAGAGGTTGTATCTTGTGCAGAAGCCTCAGATCAGGTGGCAAATAAGATCTTAGAAGATGCTGTCCAGGAATTGGCTCTAAGCGTGAAAGCCGTTGTCAAGAGGCTTGGTTTGTGTGGTGAAGGTGGTAAACTAATCTGAAATCTTGTTTATGATGTGCATAGTGTAAGCTTGTTTTGTCACCCATTGTGGACGACATAGATATTTGTTCCTGGTATTATAGTGTGCTACTACTGGCATGATTTATCTAAATAAAAGTAAGTATGAATCTCTTGAGCAAATTTTGTGTAGAATGCGTAGACTTTATCTTTACATGCTTATTCGAGTTCTTTAGGTCAAATTGACTTCTTATTGCAGATGGAAATGGTTATTTTCCTCTTGTGATGGTTGGTGGTGTCCTTGAAGCTAATAAGAGTTGGGATATTGGAAAAGAAGTTGTGAAGTGTATAAAGGAGCTCTTCCCTGGGGCTTCTCCAATTAGTCCACAGGTTACTACTCACTCATCTGTTCTCCAGTCAATCTAATGCATCTTTGCTTTTAAAGTAGTTTGATTATTCTGTCATCTAATTTTGCATTTGTAGGTGGAACCAGCAGTTGGAGCAGCTTTACTGGCACGAAACTTCTTTATTAATGAGTCAGAAAGAAAACATCCTTAGCTGACCATGGCAATCCCCAAAATTTTTCTTGTGAAATTATGGGATAAGTTATTTTCAATGTATACCCTGTGATGGTCGGATGAAGGGGTTCACTTCTTAGGACTTCTATGCGCACAATGCTTGAAAAAGCTGCCATTAGACCAATTGACGGAGTAAATTGAGTTTGAAGCATCTGTACAATTTGATCAAACAGAGTAAGAGACTTTTTTGGACGTGGGAGGAGCTACCTAAACATGTTACACGTACAAAATTTAGTAAAAGCGTCCAAAACAAATGGCTCTTACTTTCTTTGCATGATACAAAATGACCAGAGCTGACAGGCTTTCATTTGGTGTTCACCTGAACATAGGATGATTGGTAATGTTGAATCAATGATGGGACAATCGTTTGATTGTCAGCTACCAAGACTGCATTTGTGCTCGACCATCTGAAGTTCGTACCAACAAAATGGTTTGACCAATCATTCATCACTCCTTGTGCATAGGAGACCAGGCTATGAGCTAAATACAGGAAATATTACCCAATACAAAGAGCTGTGCAATTGGCTTCCCTAATAGGTGAGTGAACATTCCTATGCTTAATTGCTGCATTTTTTGTTTGTTTTTGATCATAGGGGGAGATACAAGAAACTTTAATTAAATAATCGGGGAAGAAACACCCCCGAAATATGCTCTAGTAAGATAGACAGACAACCTACAAGAAAGTTTTGAAACATATGAATGCCAAGTTCTAGAAAATTGGCGTGTGTAGCTAACCAATCCACAACTCGATTAGCCTCTCAGTACACATGTCGAGCCTTCACGATTCAGACTTTGGCCAGTAAGTTCTGAATTCCCAACAGTAGAGAATATGTTAATTTGTGGTGAATTAAGGGAATAGGGGCAAGGTCCTCAACTGCACCACAAAAGCAAACTCTTTGACTTATCCTTACCTGCACTTTTGTCCCTATTGGAATCCCCTCATTTTTCTTCAAAAATGTCTTTGATAGGGACAAGCAAATTGCATCTTTTTTCTTACCGGAAACCTACGTGGCACCTCGCTGTTTTCAAAGACGAGCAAACATCAAAAGTTGTGCCCCAAATTATCTAACCACATGATTGTGCAATTCCATTGTCTTGTCTCAGAGCAAGTTCAGACATCTGTTGTTTCAAATGTTCCATGTAAATAATGATGATGTTTAAAAGATGGTATTACTTTCTATCAACAAAAGCAAAAGAAAAGATCCACATAAGTACAAAGCAACACCTCACAACTAAGCTCTAAACAGTAAACAAATTTAATAATTTTCCCCCCAACCTCTGATCGTACCCATTTTCCTTCCATTCATCTTTCTAAAAGAACAATCATTTGACTTGCATGCTATCAGATACTAGCTTCAAGAATGCCTCTCAAAGCTTTGTCAAGATACCTTAGAGGATTAAGTTTTTGGAGTGGTTCCATCATAAGTAATTTCAGCTTTGTATTTGCACAAAGGATCACAAAGAGGCAGGGCATGGTAATCAATGAGTTTAAGGTGAGTCAAGCAAAATCATTAAGAGATCAGCAGTGGAAATTTAGGCTTCACATTCTAAATCATAAGCCCAGGAAATCAGCTTCCAAAACACCAATAACAAATTGTCCGTTTAAATTCTAAGCTACGACAAAATGCTAAGGTAGATAACAACTCAAGGAACGAGAATGAGACCATTAGCAATCTGTACCATAAAATCTAGCTGCATAATAAGACATTAATCTTGAATATTACCTAGCAAAGTAGTTCAAATCCACTCAGTTCCCTTATAACCAGCTTCAAAATTTCAATAATCTGCAATACAAGTTTGGAAAATCCTTGATCAGTAACGAACCCAGAAAAATAAATTCTCTTACAAAGACATCGCTTGACTTCTATATATCACTGAAGAGAAGTATCTGACTCCAGGATAATGTTTCAAGATTGGGGAGTAGTGATCTAATGCTGGGTATATCGTTTCAAGCAGGCCAACAAGAGTATCAACTTCGTCACCCAAAAGAAAAACAAAACGATTTTGGCATTTGCAGAATAAAATGATATAAAAAATCAGGATTTTTCTGGTGTAACTTGAGACATCCCAACAAAAGGATAGCACTCCATATAATCTTACTCTTTCCCATGCACAAGTTCTAAGGCAACATTTTCTACCAGGAAACTGCATCATGAACAATTCATACACAAATCCCTAACATTTGGGAAAGAATCAGAGTAGACTAAGATTAATAACTCAACTGAATAAAGAAAAAAAATTTCATACAACTATAGTTCATGCATTAAGTTCTGAAGCCATAACCAACACACACGATGGGCCATAGCTCTTTTGCAGTTGACCTTGCTACAATAGCTTGTTTTATACTTCTCTAAGTAATTAAACTACCACCTGTGTAATAACCTTGTAGACATTCTATCATTAGGACATCCTGCCTAATTTGCATCCGGGAAACCTTCTATTTTTTGGTGACCATGTTTAGAGAAGAGTAATCCTTTTCCTAATGTAGATTTTAAATACCTTAAAATACGAAGTACAACATCTAAATGCGACTCTTGAGGATCATGCATATATTGACTCACCACACTTATAGCATATGTTATATCAGATCTAGTGTGGGAGAGAAATCAACTTTTGATGTAGTCGTTAATATCTACTAATGTCAACAGATTTATCAACTCCTCGTAATTTAGGATTAGATTTTATAAAAGAATCTAGTAGTTTGCAACCAAACATGCCAGTTTTTCAAGAATATCTAAATTGTATTTAATCTGGGAAATAAATATTCCTTTATCAGATTTGGCAACTTCAATTCCAAGGAAATAGTACAACTTGCCTAAATCTTTAATCTTAAATTCTTAAGCTAAGTATCTTTTCGACTGAATCATTTCCTCCATATTATCCCATATTATTATTATATCATCAACGTGGACAATAAGTATTTGGATCCTACCATTAAAGTATTTAATAAATAAGGTATGATCAACATTGCTTTGATGACACCAAAAATGGCTCATGGCTTTCTTTAACCTATCAAACCAACATAAACACAGGGAAGTTTTCCTAGATCTTAGAGAACAATAATCCTTTTTCATCAGTCTTGTCCTCTGACAAGTTTTTTCTGTCTTGTTTTTGACAAGCTTTTTCGATCTCTTTCCCTCTTTGTTTTTCTCTCCTGTTTCTTCTATGGAGTCTGCAGAGGTAAATTTTCTTAATGGAAAATGTCATCAAATGACCATTGAAGAAACGGAGGAAGAAGGGGTGGTTATTGAAGCAGGGGATATTGAAGGTGTGCTTGACATTCGTTGGAGTTTAGTAGGAAGCTTTTTAGCGAAGAAACCAATTCATGCGCAGTCAATGAAGGATACATTGGCGTCACTATGGAGACCTGCTATGGGTGTTTATGTTAAGGATCTTGATCCTAACAGATTTATCTTTCAGTTTTTTCATGAACGGGATATGCAAAGGGTAATTGATGATGGACCATGGACGTTTGACAATCAACTGTTACTGATTAAAAAGTTTTGTTCGACTGATCAATTGGAAACTATCGTTTTGCATAAGGCTGATTTTTGGGTGCAGGTTCGCAAACTTCCAGTTGGCTTTATGTCTGAAAAAGTTGCCCAGACAATCAGAAGTTTCATTGGTGATTTTGTTAAGTCTGATCCGAACAATTTTGTCAGCATCTGGCGTAATTATATGAGAATTCGAGTTGCGGTGGATGTTAACAAGGCCATCAAGCATGAGATGAATATTAAGCGACAAGGTGGTGAGTGGGTCATTTTGGCTTTTAAGTATGAGAGATTATCTACTATTTGTTTCATTTGTGGAATGTTAGGCCATACTGAAAAATTTTGTAAGGTTGTTTACGAGTCAACTGAAAGAGATGTCCCAAGGAAGTTTGATGAATCCATCTGTGCTAATGTGAGACAATCACGACCGGTGATGGGTAGCTAGTGGCTTCGTGAAATGCCACCGCGAATTCGAACTTCGGGGAGTATGGGGGAGATGATGGCGAAGGTGATGACAGGTGACAAAGCTGATTTTGGAAGGACCGACAATTATGAAAGCCATATGGCAAGTAGCGCTAACAATTCGGTGTTGAATGCCAAGATTGTAGTTGGTAGTGGGAAAGGAAAGGAGATTGTGGAGGATTCTAGTGATAAGGAGAGGACTGCGACACTTATCACGGCTGATGAAGGAGTGGTTTTGTTGGACTTGAAACGAAGACGTATGGTTGATAATCAGGGAATGGAGGAGGATGTGTCTGGGCCTGATAATCAGGGAATGGAGGAGGATGCGTCTGGGCCTAAGAATAGCCACATGATTCCTTTTCCTTTGGGTTCGAAAAACATATTATTGGAGGGACCTGTGGAATAGGCCTGCCAATCCTCATGAGTTGTATAAGCTGGAATTGCCGTGGGATGGGTAACCCACGAGCAATTCGTATTCTTAAGGACATGGTTTCCGCTAAAAAACCCAAAGTGCTTTTCCTTATAGAAACTCTATGTAGTAGGGAAAAGTTAGATTGTGTAAAAAACTTGCCGGGCTTTGAAGGTTTATTTTGTGTTGAGCCTGTAGGACAAAGTGGGGGACTAGCTTTGTTATGGAAGAGTAAAGATGATGCTCGTCTACTAGGGTATTCTCGCAGACATATTGATGTCGAAATTTGTATCAAAGGGACGAAAAGTTGGCATCTCATGGGCTTTTATGGAGAACCAAATTGTAATAGAAGGGAGGAGGGCTAGAACTTACTTCGAAATCTTGCCACTAAATCGACTTTGCCTTAGGTTTCTATTGGGGATTTCAATGATATTCTCCATCAATAAGAAAAGCGTAGAGGTAACCCTCAGCTAGATCGTCTCCTTCTGGGTTTTCAAGCTGCTGTTACGGACAACAATTTGGTTGATTTGGGAATGCATGGATACGGGTTTACTTGATCTCGTGGCAATGATGTTGAGGGTTTGATTGAGGAACAGTTAGATCGTGCTTTGGCTTGTTCAAGATGGATCCCCTATTATAAGGTGAGCAATTTGGATGTAACTTCTTTTGATCATTCTCCCATTTTTCTGGATCCTATGGCTGTTTCATTTCAAGTGGGCGTTAAAAGATTCAAGTTTGAAAATGCTTGGTTAAAGGACTCCTAATTTCTCTCTGTGGTCGAAGAGGTCTGGTGTCAAAATAATGGACTTCCTTTGCGGGACAAGTTGAAAGTTTGTAGTGACACTCTAGCACGTCGGGGGAAGGAGATAACAGGGCAATTCAAGGAGAAGCTCACTACTTTAAAGGCTGATATGAAACGGGCTCGTAAGGGAGAGGGTGGACTGTCTGAGGTTGATTTTTGTCGGTTTCAAGAACAATATCACGAAACACTTCCATAGCAGGAAATCTTCTGGCGATAAAGATCTAAAATGTTGTGGCTTCAAGATGGGGATTCAAATTAAAAAATGTTTCATGCGGTTGCTTCTAAGCGGAGAAGGAAAAATCATATCACTCAATTAAAAGATTCCACAGGAGTGACTAGGGATTGGAATTCTGGTTTGGCTGATATTGTTGTGGATTACTTTAAGGATCCTTTTACAACAACTCAAGCAAGTACAGGTAATGTTGCTGCTACTCTTGTGCCAAAAGTTTCTAAAACTCATAATGATTTTTTTTAAAGCCTTATACGGCAGAGGAGGTAAAGTGTACAGTTTTTAGTCTTCATCCTGATAAAAGTCCTGGCATGGATGGGATGAACATGACATTCTACTAGAATTGTTGGAAAATTGTAGGGGAGGATGTAATTTGGGACTACCTTAATTTTTTCATAGCTGTTATCTGCCTGAAGATTTGAATAAGACAGCCATTGTTTTAATTCCAAAGAAGAGTTCGCTGGAGACTTTGGCAGATTTGAGGCCAATTGCTTTATGCAACACTTTGTATAAAGTAATAATGAAGATGATTGCCAATAGATTGAAGCAAATCCTCCCTGGTTTGATCTCAGAAAACCAAAGTGCTTTTGTTCCAAATAGACTTATATCTGATAATTTCCTTGTGGCTTACGAGATTAACCATTTTCTTAAAAGGAAGACTCAAGGGGCTGAAGGTAAAGTTGCTCTTAAGCTTGATATGAGCAAGGCGTATGATAGAATTGAGTGGCATTATTTAGAGGAAGTGCTAATCCGTTTGGGTTTCCATATACAATGGGTTAGATTAGTTAAATTATGTGTTTGTTGTGCTCACTATTATGTAACTCATGAAGATAAATTGCTAGGGCCCATTTATCCTGAGCGAGGACTGAGACAGGTCAATCCTCTCTCGCCTTATTTGTTTATATTACGTGCAGAGGGGCTGTCATCTATGATCTGACCATATGAGAGTCGTGGAGCTATTCATGAAAGTAAGGTTGCTACAGGTGCTCCTTCTGTCTCACGTCTTTTCTTTGCTGACGATAGTTATATTTTCTTCTCTACTCATTTTCAAGAGGCTGAAGCTATTAAGGATATTTTACATACTTATGAACTGGATTTGGGTCAGCTCGTGAACTTCAACAAGTCTTCTATTAGATTCAGCTCCAACACCCCAAACTATAAGAGGAATGTAATTTCTTCCTGTCTTTCTGCTGAATTAAGATCTATGGAAGCTGCTTATTTGGGTTTACCTTCTTTTATTGTGAGGGATAAGAAGAAAATTTTCTCCTTTATTGAGAAGAAGTTGTGGAAGCGAGTGCAAGGTTGGAATAGGACATTTCTTTCTCGGGCTGGCAAAGAAGTCCTTCTGAAATCTGTTGCTCAGTCTCTTCCTAACTATGCTATGACTGTGTTTAGATTGTCGATGGGTGTGCGTAAAAAGGTTGAGACGGTGCTTAATTCTTTTTGGTGGAATACGAAATTAAGACGAAAGCAAGGCATATCTTGGATGGCGTGGGATAAAATGTGTTGGTCGAAGCATCTAGAGGGCATGGGCTTTCGGATTTTTCATGATTTTAATATGGCCTTGCTTGGGAAACAGTGTTGGAGGTTGCTGTCTGACAATTCTTCATTGGTTGCCAAAGTGCTTAAGGCTCGCTACTATTCTCGAAGCACTATATGGGATGCTAAAAGAGGTATGGTCACATTCTCAATTGAGTTTATTTCATTCTAACTCTGTTGTGCTGCCTGCTTGGTTTTCATTTGTCACACATACTTATACTGGTAATGATTTGTGTTTGGCTATTTCCATTTGTTGGGATTTGTAGAAAAATAGGAATGATTTGGTTTGGCATGGCCTTAAGCATTCAGCCCAAGCTATTCTTTTTCTTGTCTGATCGATGTTGAGGAATTGGACTACTACTAGGAGATGCCAACCTGTAGTGTTAAGCAACGCCTTTTCTGCCCCTATTTTGTGGCAAAAACCACCGGATGGCTACCTTAAAATCAACACAGATGCTGTTATTTTCAAGGAGTCTAGAAAGACTGGGACTGGCTTCGTTGTTCGCAATAGTAATGGCGATTGTATAGATGCTAGTAGTAATATTTTTCCAGGGGTTTTGGATCCGTCTACAACAGAAGCTATGGGTATCCGTGAGGCTTTAAGCTAGGTTAAAAAGAAAAACTTTCATTTTGTTATTATTGAATCAGATTCGCAATTGGTTATTCAGAGCCTTATCTCAATTAGTCGCAATCGGTCCGACGTAGATTTGATTATTAATGATTGCTTATTTCTTTGTCATTCCAGTAATGATATTCATTTTGGTTTTTGTAAAAGATCTGCGAACTGTGCACGAACTGTGCATCTCACTCTCTTGTGAGACATGCTAGTTCTATGTCATGTCTTGTTTATTGGAATTTATCTTTCCCTGTTTGTATTTCTTCAGCCTTAGCTACTAACAATGGTTATTAATGAAGTTTTCTTCTTTAAAAAAAAAACCTATCAAAACATGCCTTAAGAGACTACTTTAAGCCATATAGTGCCTTTTTTAATCGACGGGTCCTTCCTTCATTTTTTAGTGTTAAATCTAAGGGGAATTTCATACAAACTTCTTCTTTCAACTCCCTATGTAAAAATGCATTTTAAACATCAAGTTATTTTAAATCCTAGCTGAGATTAGATGCATTAGGCAAAATAATTCTAATCGTGTTAGTCTTTGCCACTAGAGCAAATGTCTCTTGACAATTAATACCATAGGTTTGGATGAACCCCTTTGCCACCAATCATGCCTTAAATCTATCAACAGTTCCATTGGCCTTATGCTCAATAATGAACACCCATTTGTAGCCTACTGGTCTTTTTTTTTGGATCAAAAGGAGAATGAACCAGTAGCCCTAAGCAACCATCCGAGGGAAAGAGATCCCAGCTATATCCTCTAAAAGGATACCAGAACAACCCATAGAAAGCGATTGAAGAAAAAATACTCTAATTTCAAAAGATTCAACATAGTTAGATGACCAATCCGCAAGTCTGTTGCCTTCCCGAAAAACATGATGAAGCTTGACATTCCAATCTTTAGTAAGCAAATTTTGAATCCCCATCACCAAAGAGTTGAGCTCTTGCCTCCTATTCCCCAATGATGAAAGCATGTTGATGATAACTAATGAATCTATCTTCAATTCAACTCGCCTGTACCCAAGGTCCCAAGTAAGAAGCAATCCCGAAAATGCACCGCATAGCTCTACACAAACAGATGTACAAAAACCAATATTATAAGTGAAATCATCTAATCAACTCCCAGAACTATCACGAAGAACACCACCAACTGAAGCACGAGATGAGGAAGATTTATAAGCCCCATCAGTGTTCAATTGAACCCAACCTATCAACTATCTCCACCCGAGAATCTAGCGTTACTAAAGTACGTCCAACCAAGTCCTTAGCCTTATAAATCTAGGACACATAACCAAGAACAATTAGCGTAGGATTGGCTACCCATAAGAATTGACCATTAAAGATGCTTTTATTACGCCAAAACCAAAGAAACCAATACGACGTGCCGAAAATAATTGGCCACTCGAAGCCATGCACTTCATGCTTATTTTGCAAATTACTTTTTAGCCAATCTAGTCTACTCATAGTAAAGAAACTATCACTGATTATTGTCATAGGAAACGCCAACCAAAAGTTGCGAGCTCTTGATCAATCCCTTACCACATGAAGATTCGTCTCGCTATCTCCACACCTTGGGCAAGAGGTATCTATAGTCAAGTCGCTATCTCCACATAGAGGCAATGCTTCTCGAAACCATCGATCCCCCAGTAGAGTCAAGAATGGGCGGCATACTATTCGCATCAAACTTCTACTGGGCTTTAAGAACCCGAACTCATAAAGCATCATGTTTAGTAATCAAAAACCAACCAAGTCTGGAGAGAACGACATCATTATTAGCACAAATTCTTCTGAGACCAAGACCCCTTAGTTTCTTGGGTTGACAGATGTTATCCCAACTAAACAAGCTAGACTTCCTTTGATCGGGATTGGAACCCCATAAGAAAGAACACGCAATCTTCTCCAAATCATCACACAACTGTCAGGGAAGTCTAATCATTTGCATAGTATAAATGGGCAATGCTGAAAGTACTGATTGAATTAAGGTTACTCTGCCTGCTAAAGAAAGATGTTGAGCTCTCTAACCTTTAAGCTGTTGTTAGACCTTATCAATAATATATTGGTATGTTTGCCTAGAGGTACGCTCGTGAATAAGCAGCACAATCAGATACTTTCCAAGATTATTTGCAAGTTGAAAACTCATTTTACTAACGGATCAAGTTAGGGGACAAGAAACATTTTTGGAACAAAAACACCGGGTCTTCTCCTTGCTTGCTTTCTACCCTAAATCCATGCAGAAGGCATCCAACGTCTCCAGGATGAAATCAATCTGATCATCTTTAATCTTAGCAAAAAGGATGAGATCGTCGACAAAGAATAAATGAGATAGCCTAGGCCCACTCCGACTTAGCTTTATCGGTTTCCAATTGCCCTGAGCCACTACGCTATCAATTAAATGCCCCAATCTCTCCATGCACAAGACAAAGATGTAAGGTGATAATGGGTCCCCTTGCCTAATTCCACGAGTTCATCTCATTAACCATGGCTTCTTTTCATTTGGGTTCACTAAGAGTTTCCTACCAATCCTATGGGATAGAAATAGAAGACGACAACAATACAAAGGATTTATAGGAAGGAGATAGTGAATCAAATGAAAGAAAGTTAGACATAGGTTAAAGTTAGATATCGTGAACACCTTTTCTAATAACATCAAAATTGATAGTAGGAGAATCAGAATCAAAATGCTTAAGAGATAAAGGAGACTCATTGGATGATTTCACAGGAGCTAAATTCAAAGATGACATTTAACTAGGTACAACATGCTCAATAAATTTATCTATATGTTTTATTCAAGCATATGTTTTCAAATCTGACTTATTAAACTTTTCATCTTTAGGTTTTTCATGCTCATTATCAATGACTGGATTAAAAATTCTGCATAGGCACACTAATTTGGTGAGTCCTCTTCTTCATTATTCCCCCCTTTAAGAGTTGATTAAGATGAAGAAAAGTAGGGCTTTAATTCCTTAAATGTGGCATCCATACTTAAAAAAAAATCAAGTTGGTGGATGATAACATTTATAACCTTTTTTAGTTGTAGAGTTCCCAACAAATGCATATTTAAGAGCACGAGGATCAAATTTCCCTGCATTTTCTTGTGAACAAAATATACACATTCAAAAAATTTAGGAGGCATAGTGTAAGAATTGTACCTTGCAACATTTCCTAAAGAATTTTAAAGTCTAATCTTTTTAGAGTCGTTTATTAATAATAAATGAAATGAAAAGTACTACATCACCCTAGTACACTTTTGGGGCATTCATAGTGAACATGAGGGGTCTAGCCACTTCTAATAAGTGCTTATTCTTCCATTTAGAAACTCCATTTTGGGCAGTTGTATTAGTACAATTATTCTGGTCCAGTATTTCATATGACTCAAGATAGTCACGAAAATTGCCTTTCATGTCTTATGTGCCATTATCAGTCCTCAAAATCTTAATCTTAGCATCAAATTGTGTGCCAATGATTTTATGTAAAGATATAAAACAAGAAAAAACCTTATTCTTAGCTCACAATAAGTAAAACTATGTCATCCTAGTACAACTATCTTTAAAGGTGAAACCATCTACAACCAGATAAGGAAGACGTTATAGTAGGAGCCTACATATCAAAGTGAATAGTTATAAAAGGAATAAGACTCTTATTACTAATTAAAGCATAAGAGCATCTTATGTGTTTGGAAAATTCAAAAGCATTACGAAACAGTAAATCTAAATTGCACTCTTTAAACAAATTTGGATATAATTTTTCTACAACATTAAAAGATGGGTATCCTTTAAAAAGTGTTTTATGCTAATGTCAAAGCAGTGATTGATTCAAATCAATGGTGTGATATCTTTATTGATTGGAGAATATTATACCTTAATATTATCCCAACATGGAGAGGAGGACATGTATTAATGGCTTAGGAATTCATCTAGTAAATTCAGTAATAAATCATACAAGGAATTGTTTAGGACAATAGGTGAAATTAAAGAATGGCATAGGGTGGTATGGAGTTGAAACATGGCTCCTCAAGCTTCCTTTCTATTATGGTTATCAGCCAATCAAAGTTTAGCTACTATAAATAGATTAAGCTTCCTAAACATGCCCAATACTTATTTCCCGTGCAAAGAAGCAACAAAGTCTTTGTGCATTTATTTTTTTTACTCAAACCCATGTAATTGCTCAATTTTATATGTTATAGGTTTGATGAATACCCTTACTTTGTATGCTTTGAAAACTTTTGATTAATAATGTGTAATGCTCCATTTCTATGTAATGAGGTATGTGTTTTGATAGCTTTATAACCAATTATGCTTCTTCCAAGGTTCTGTATTTTTGTGCCTTTCACCTAAAGCTCTTTAAATATACGTGGTTTATCCATTTAAATGATTCTATATAGTGGTTGATGTCTTTTCATTCCCTTCTTAAAAGTGTAACTTCGAATAAGGACATTGAATCTCGTGGACTATGTTTGTTGCTTGCAAAGTGTGCCCCGAAGCAGTTCTTCTTCGATTTTTTAAACTTGCTATAGAGTCTATAAGAAGGGTCTGGTACAATTCTCTATCGAGGTTTAGCAAGGTAGATAAAATAAGTATGTCTCAAATTAACGATATAATGAAGGGACAAAGGCGAAGATGCCAAAGGTTAGAAGGCTCACTTTAAACCTTACAAAGTCTATGACTATTATATTGGTACCACAAAAGCACCGAAGTCCCCATCTTACTCCCTCACTTTGAATCTAATGCCATTAGAAAGAAGCTAAAGCAACAGGAAAAGCCGAAATATTCACATCTCAGGTACATGAGTATGCATACAATCAGTCCATTTCATTAAAATCTTAGTAAATTATCACTTTATGTAGCTTTTACGATGATTAAAACCTTAGTTGGTTGAACTTAATTACTATTTATAGTACAGGTCTACGAAAGCGGTGTGGACTGCGGAGAAGAGGAGTTATCCGGTTAAAAGTGCTGGTCCCTACAACTGCTCCCGACAAGAAATCACGCGCTCTCTCTCCACAGGCATAGACAACGAAACCACTGGGGACGACACCGTGTTCCATCCAAACTACGACGTTTATATAGAGCTCCTTCTGCTGCTATATATATGTGGCTGTCTACAAACATATCAAAATGGCGAAACTGATTGTTATGTATTTGTCTTTAGCGATGATGATCGTGGGAGACTCCATAGCTCGAGAGCTACGGCCGTCGTATCATGGTCTGGACTACCAGAGCAGTCCACCGTCGGGAGAGAATTTGTCTCCCGAAATGAAAGCCTTCTTTGGAAAAGCAACATCCTCGTCGTCCAACGTGGCGTTTCCGAGAGCACTAAACTCCAACGACACGTTATGGTGGAGGAGCGTTGACGCCGGTGGTGGCAAGGCAAATGACGCTAGGCACGTGCTGCTGGTGGCCAGCTTGGTGTGTGGTGTCACGGGTGTGATCCTCTTAGTTGCTTCTGTTTCCATTTACCTTGTTTGGCATAAAACCCCAGCAGCACCTTCTCAAAGTATTGTTATAGCTAATGCTGGCAAGTAAAGTTAACACTTATTTTCTGTTTCTGGTAATATCTACAGAGCAGAGTGTTTACTTATAATTACATGAGTTATATATTAGATTGTCTGTACATGGGCAAATGCTATATTTTTTTTTCTTTTTCCTTAATTTCATCTTCTAGTATTTAGATTTTGCAATTTTCTTTTAACTTGCACTCAAAAGGTGGAATTGTCCACCTCAAACACCCCCCACATTCCGGCGGACAGAATAATGAGAGAGGTAAATCATAGTTTAATAAAGATGGTCCAGTGTTCGGTATACACAAGGAGTCATCATATTGGATGAAACTCTCACACTATCGCTCTCGAGACTCGAATCTAAAATTCTTGTACTCGACAACCTTCTTGAGGATATTCTTTTAACTAATCAGTAAGCAATGTGTAATTTTTTTGTTATCGGGACTAAATCATTTGAACCTTACATATTACATAGTACTTTTGACAAAGAAATTTCGTTCTTAGTACTAACTGGAAAATGAAAACCACCAAATTTTGTCTTTAACCTCAAAAGATAATGCAGCAGAACAGACTAATGAACCGTGACTATAGACCTTTTCTCCTTCTAAGCTGGAGTTGTCTGGTGGTGGATTGGATCCAATGACTTGGTGTTAAAATTATGCATAATAGTGATCTAAAGTTACTTGTAATTGTCAAAAGTTGAGGCATTGAATGGCTGTCATGTCCCCACCAACCCATTGAAATTCAGGTTCAAGTCCGTCAATTTGTGTCTCTCTGGCATGGCACAATTAATGATTCCCATTTTAGCTAATAATTTAGGAGGTCAGGTACATAATAGGCTCCATGTGATTTGTTGGTAGGTGGGACTAGAGTAGGGAAGGACAAATAACCTTGGTCGGACTAGTAGCTTGGAGTCGATCTGGATAACCCATCCAAGATTTGACACAATAACCCAGTTCAAAGCTCAAAAACCATTTATCAAAAAAAAAAAAAAGTTCAAAAACCATGATGTTTTCGATACAAGCTAATCTACCGTAACCTAGTTCTGATGATGTCACCCCAATCTCCACCTCTCGGATCCTCTTATCCAATACTCCTGTCGCAATCTTATCTTTGTCTTAAAAGGTAGAATCAGCCACTCCAGCTGCCCTCATATTCGGGCCCAACCAAATTGTGAGTGTCTCAATTCTATCTGGTTGGGTTGGCTGTGCTAGGCCCAGGCCCAAGTCCACAAATCCACGGCCCATTCGCAGGTGTTAGTCTCCTATGCAAACGTAAAGACCTAAACCTAGCATCTATTCCATATATAAGGTACTATTCTGCCATAATATAGGTACGACATTACAACCTTAGTTTTCTCTATTCTCAGCGACCAAAAACCTCCTCAAAAAGACTAACTTGAGCGTCGGAGGGGCCTGCCGGTAGTCAACCTCCGGCGAGCCTTGTTTGTTTTGCAGGCATCCTACAAGCTAGATCTGTCAGAACTATAGATCCAGGTAGCAACATCCAGTCCTAGCAGATTCAGGCAGAACCAGTTGGCGCCCACCATGGGGCCCGACATCAGGGCACCACGTCTAGAAACACACAGGTCAGTCAGGCGGCAGCAGCCAATCCTGATATAGCCACCGTCACGGCTCTTGCGCTGCAACGGATGAGTTTGCAGTTACCCGTCACTCACCCGCCACCACATCACGAGTCCCACACTCAATCTTCGCACCCGGACGATCCACCACAACTTCAGAACCAAGATCAAGAAGAACAGAGCGTAGCCCTGGAGGACAACGCCGAGGCTAATTCGCATCCTAATTCTCAGCGCCCCCTGGACGCAAATCCTTTTGCACCACAACACACACCCCTCACCCGAAGACAGATAGAGGAAGCGGCTGATCTATTGATTCGCCAAGTCCTACAGTCTTAGCCGGAACAACAGCAGACCCCCGCTCGGCAGATTGGTGCGATGGTCGACTGCCATCCTGCTGAAGTCCTAGAAAATACTGATCGAGATAATGAGGATAAGACCGATCGGTGCGACAACTGGCGACGGCCTTAGAGGCAATGAGACAGGAACGGTGGGGGGAGGCAGAACAAGAATGCTGGCGACCGACGTGACACAAGGACACAGTCCAGGGCGAGGGATGATAGAAATGCCGAACGACAAGATGACCGACCGGTTAGGGTTGTCAACATGATTTTTGGGGGTAATGCAACAGGAGGGTCGACCGATAAAGGTAGAAAGAGACATGCCAAGCAGGACACTCAAGACTCGTCGGTAAAGAAAAAGAAGCAAAACGATGAGGTAATCTCATTCGACGAGTCTGATCTGGATGGAGTTAGCTGTCCACATGATAATGCGTTGGTAGTTAACTTGAACATGGATGGCAATGAAGTGAAACGAGTAATGATTGACACGGACAGCTCGATCGACCTACTCTATTATGATGCATTTAGGCAGATGGAGATACCGGAGGACGGACTACTTCCAATAGAGGGATCCATTAAGGGAGTAATAGGAGCACTAACTTATCCTTTCGCCCGAATCTTTACACACCTCAGTGCAACATCACGTACAGTTTTGTCACGCAATCTTTACATACTTCATAAAATAAAATAATTATTAAATAAATTGAATAAAGTAATGTGCAGCTGAAGAGAAAAAGCGTAGAGAGAGAGTTTCACTTTTTTTTTTTTGGTTAAACCATCCGATATCCGACGCCACACGGGCAATCGACTAATCCGGATTCGAGCCGGGTTAGACCATATAGGCGGCAAAGCTCTCCCTCACAAGTGTGGCTCCATTCTCAAGACTCGAAACCGAGACCTTAGTTAAGGGAGAAGGAGCCCCAGTTACTCCACCACAGCACTTGGTTAAGAGAGGAGGAAGAGAGAGTTTCACTTTAGACGAAACATAAGTTGTCTTGATTTGTTATTCATATTGTAGGTTAAACCGCATAAATAAAAATTCAGAATTATTTAAAATTTATTTTAAATACGTTAATTCTTATCTTATTTATTACTAACAACTAAATAAAACATTAAAAAATATAAATTTTATATCCATTCCTAATTACCAAACCCGAGTTAGTTATTCATAAATAAATTAGGTATTTTTTATGCGTTAAGTTGGTGATAATCGCGTGGATTTAGTAATACACGAATTCGTAAAGGCACTTTATACGAAACGTTTTGTAAAGATATTTCGTATATATAAAATACATAAATTTTTATAATTTAAAATCTTCACAAAGGAAAGGAGGGGGGTTTAGTTTAAGGGGACGTCTTTGGCGAAACAGTAATTTGGAGCAAATGGCTCTTCCCGCCTTCACGTCCACCCAACCCCCAATCACTCCCACCGGACCACCGCCATCACAACCACCACCGCAGCAAACCCATTTTCAAAATCACGCTTTACCCATTAATCGTAATGCAAATGAACAGCTCAAGCAAAAAAGATCCACTAAACCCATCGACCCAATTGTCTTATGGACCTCCTCCATTACTCGCCGTTGTCGCCACGGTCACCTCCACGAAGCCGCATCACGCCTCCACCAAATGCGTATTTCGGGTGTGGAACCCAATCACATAACCTTCATTGCTCTTATTTCTGGATGTGCACATTTTCCCAACCAAGGTAAACGTTTGGGGCCTATGATTCACACGTATGCTCGGAAGCTGGGTATGGACACGTGTGATGTGATGGTGGGTACTGCTCTTGTTGAAATGTACGCCAAATGCGGACGCTTGGTGCTTGCTAGATTGTGTTTTGACGACCTAAAGGTGAAGAATTCAATGTCTTGGAACACGATGATCGATGGGTGCATGAGGAACGGAGACAGTGAAGAAGCCATTGAGTTGTTCGATAAAATGCCTAAGAGGGATAAAATTTCGTGGACCGTGCTTATTGATGGGTTTGTTAAAAAGGGTCTGTTTGAGCAAGCGTTAGAGTGGTTTAGGGAAATGCAGGACTGCGATGTGGATCCTGATTATGTGACTATTATTACTGTTTTGGCTGCATGTGCCAATTTGGGAACTCTTGGTTTAGGTTTGTGGGTGCATCGTTATGTTATGAAGCAAGACTTTAGACAGAATGTTAGAATCTGCAACTCGTTGATTGATATGTATTGTCGATGTGGTTGTATGGCATTGGCCCGTCAAGTGTTTGAGAAAATGGTGGAAAGAACTTATGTGTCATGGAATTCAATTATTGTTGGTTTCGCCGCTAATGGGTTAGCAAATGAAGCTTTGGAGCATTTTGAATTGATGCAGAAAGAAGGGCTTAAACCCGATGGAGTCAGTTTCACTGGTGCACTTACAGCCTGTAGCCATGCTGGTTTAATGGATGAAGGGCTTAAATATTTTGACCTCATGAGAAGAGTGCATAAAATAACTCCAAGAATCGAGCATTATGGTTGCATGGTGGACCTTTATAGCCGTGCGGGAAGGTTAGAAGATGCATTAGATGTCATAAAAACCATGCCCATGAAGCCCAATGAAGTTGTATTGGGGTCATTGTTGGCTGCTTGTAGGACTCATGGGGATATTGATTTGGCTGAGAGATTGATGAACTATCTCGTTGATCTGGATCCCTCGGTTGATTCCAATTATGTGCTGCTTTCAAATATGTATGCAGCAATGGGGAAATGGGATGTTGCAAGCAAGGTTAGAAGGAGAATGAAGGCCCTTGGCATTCAGAAAAGGCCAGGGTTTAGTTCCATTGAGATGGGAATTAACATACATGAGTTTGTGGCTGGTGATAAATCCCATACTGAAACGGAGCAAATATATGCAATGCTAGAACTTCTGTCGTTTGATCTAAATTTAAGTGGGTATGTATCCAAAGCAACTGTCATGGATGCATACCAAACTACTGATATTGGATGCTAAATGATTGTTTGGTTTTAGAGTAGTTAGTCATCAAGCATGTCAAATAGGCTCGTTCTTCTTGAGAACGGGGATGCTTGTGTCCATAAAATGAAAGCAAGAAAATAAAGTATATTGGCCTCAGGGGCTTGCATTACGTTAAAGTCTATAAAGTTTATTTCAGAGCGTCACCTAACTTTTAGAACTTTTGAAGTATTCCTTTTCCAAGTAGAGTAGAATTCAACCCACAATCTTCCACGCCAGACCGATAGCTCCACTTTCATATATGTTATACGATGAATGATGTAAAGTTTTCAGGTTGTGAAATTTTCAGTTGGCATGTGTCTACCACATCTCAACGGAAACAATTGGCTTTTATTTGAATGAAGGTTGTGGTTTAGATCCATCTGATCCAGTGCCAATGGAACTTGAGCATCACTCTTTAAGTGCTTTTCAATGCATAAAAATGGGTAACTCAAGATGGTAATTAAAATATAAATCGATGGCTTGATGGCTTGATGAGCTAGTATGATTATCTTTCTTCTTCTTGTTGTTGGTAGAGAGTGTAAAAATGGTAATTGAGGCTGCAGTTTTGCCTCTCTTTTGTTTTCTTGCGAAAAGGTCATAGATGCTTTTGACTCTTTTAATTTGTCAAGTTAATAGGTAATTATCCTCCTTTTATTCCATATCCCATAAGAAGCAAATGGATATTCAATAATCAATACCGAATGTTAGTAAAAATCGAAGTACTTAGACATATTCAAGATATGGATTCTATTACATTGAATGATGATGATGAAGATTTGTACCAAATAAGAATTAGAATCAATGCAATTATAGTGGATATCTCGTATTTGATATAATGAAGTTCTAATTTTTTATTTCTCCTCTTCTTTTAATTTTACTTATATTTGATTTATATATTAAGTTCTTATATGCAATGTAATTATAAACATTTTTGTTTCATACTTCATTTCTAGTTGATTCTTCCGTTCTTCACTCTTGTTTTAAATTATAATTGTTAGAGAATAAAAGATACTTATTATTCTTTTTAGTTGATTTTTGGATGAAATTATTATTTATTATATAATGAAACTATAATATTTTAAATACATGTGGCTATTATTTATATGTGAAAATTAATGTTAATAAAAATAAATACTATTTTAAATTTATATTATTATGATTTTTAAAAACATGAATGATGTAAAATTATAAAATATACAGTATAATATACTAATGAACTATTT
>JANZLH020000024.1:1683751-1695422 GCA_026770325.2 Erythroxylum fimbriatum | reverse complement strand
TAAACTACTAATCCAAACAACACATTAAATGTTCAACAATTGATTAAGCTATAATCAAGTAGCTTCACTACAAGTTACAAATCCTAGACTAAGGCCTTCATAAATCATAGCTAAACTACAGATTAAGCTACTCCCCTTTGAAGCTTGGTAAACTCTAGTCGTCGCTACATCTTCAAGAGAACAGAAACGCCTAGCCACGCATAGCAACCGAAAGCCTTGCAACTCGCAACACACTCAAGTTATCCACGGTGGAAGTCGGCGGTAAACGAAGAAGACCTATGCAAAAATATAAAACCTAAGAAGAAATTGTCCCCAGGGAACCCTGGGGTGAGGCCGTGAATCTTTCTTTTGTTCTCTGTCTTCGCACATATCTCTCCTCTCTCTGTGCTGCTCAAAATCGACTCTCCGGATAACCTAATTCAGCAAGTTTGTAAAGGAAGGGATGGGTCGGGTCTGTACAGTGAGTGAACTTTCCAATTAGAGCCCGGATACCTGTCTGTATGTCGCGACGAGTTAATTAATAGACGTCGCGACGTGCGCTTCTTGGATTGCTTGTCGCGGTGAGTGAATTAATGGATGTCGAGACGTGTCTTCTTCCGGATGCGCCGCGACCTAGGAATGAGTATACGCTGCGACGTACACCATGTGATCACTCATCGCGACGAGATGGTTGATTCATGTCGCGACGAGCTTTGCTCTGTGATGCGCCGCAGGGTGATTCACCGCGGCACAAGTTGTCTCATGGCTTCTATCTCTTTGTTGGTTATACTCTTCTTTGTTGGCTCTACTCCCCTTCAGACCTGCAATGAAAAGTAATAATTCGTAATATCAAATTTCCTACAATTTAAGGGAGTGCAATTGGTAATTAATTATGATAATTTGACCCTCAAATCACATTAATTCAAGACAAGTACTCTTGGATCAAATTAAGCACAATATCCAACAAAAGGAGCCGAAAAGTATAACAAAAACCTTGAAAATGTCAATAACTAATATAGCACACTTGGGTTCAATCAACCTTGGATTACTTATAATCAAACTATAGTTATGCACATCTTCAAACTTGATTATGATTTAAATACTTTTAGCCAACTAACAACATACATGAGCATTTCACTTAATTATTCCACTTGATCTTGATCTTGTTCTATTTAACCTCGTCATATGTGTAATTGACCTTGATGACAAACAAATTTTCTACTTATAAACTCTCCACTCTCATCTTTCTTATCTCCCTTTTTAGTAGCCATAAACTAGTGACATCTTGCATACATTTGGTACAAAATAAATATCCTTTTAAAATTTTCAAACTTTATTCACATTTTAGGTATCACTTTTGTCTTATTGTTTTATGCCCTATTATGTCAGGTCATCACTTTCAAAAGATTATTCTTATTATTCATTTTTTTTACTCATCTCCACCGCACCATTACATTATACCAAAAAATACATAACATTATTAAAAAATAACATTGTATTACATAAAATATATCACTAGATTACAGTATATATATATATGTGTGTGTGTTTGTGTGTATATATATATATATATACCACCATATTATAAATAAGAATTGCAACACATGATAAAATATACTTCATACCACTCGGATGGGTGTCACACTAGGATGTCAACTCTTGAACATTAAATCTTTTTTTTATTCTCCTTTTAAAACTCTTTTCCCTCCTTACTATGAAAACTTTAACTCTAAACAAATAGTAGCCAAGTTGGAACTCATACAAATCACCAAATTTTTTACTAATAAATTACCATAAAAACCTTTAAAACTCTACATTTTATTTCTTATAGTAGCAATACTACTTATGACTCTCATAAATGTATATGTAGCTCTCAAAACTTTAAACACCAAAATGATTATAACTAGTATAGACATCCAGATTTTGGGCTAACATTGATAATAGTTGGTTATGATATAAAAATTTGAAGCCTAACCTTAGGCAAAACATAATACATCATGTGAGAAAATAGAACCAATGGTAAGTTGAAATGGTTACTTACTACAACACATTCGCGCTTGCTGGGTTTACAACAAAAAATACAATATCAGATCACAAATGAAAACTGCAAATGACACAAAAATGCTTAGAAAATTGGGTTGCAGATCAAAAGTAGAGGTTCATAATGGCAAGTTATAAGAAAATGATGAAAAATCAACATAACATATGGTCAGTGGTGGGAACAAACAAGATTCTATTGGAAGATATTAACATATTTTTTAGAATCTTTGACATATTTATCCTTTATCATGTCAATTACAATTTTGACTATCAACTAATCTTTTTTTTTAGGAATAAGTTATGAAATGCTACTAATAATCAAACAATATTCATAATAGCAGGAGGTGGTATATCAAACCACTCTCCTAAGCCTGACTCGGAATGAGCACCTACAGCAACAGTATGTGCGGCTACATTCGCAGACCTATAAGCAAAACAACAAGATACGGATTCTAACTCACTAACGAGAGAGATACAATCTTGAATAAGAAGACCAAATGCCGAAACATCCGTAGATGAAGAATCCTCAATAACTTGAAACACTAACTTTGCATCTGATTCTACAACCACATTTCTCCATTGACGTGCTTTTATCCAGCTCAACACCTTGCGAATCGCTACTACCTCGGTTGCCTTAGCTGAAAAGAATCCCACCACACGCCAAGTTCTAGCCGCAAGAAAACCTCCATCCGCTCCACAATAACCTATTTTTATCATATTTTATATTAATTGCATTCATTAAATAAGAAATAATTATTTAAATTTACCAATACCTATTTAACCATCCTTTTAGGTACCATTAAGGACCAACAATATACATTATAATATATTTAAAATTTCTCTTTATAGAAAATCTTGTACTTTATTAACTAGAAAAGGTTAAAAATAATACACATATAACAAAATTATATCTCAAAATTGTACCATTTTTATTAAGCATCTTGGTTAGAAAAACTTATTTTTAGTTACATAAGTCTAACAATCTAATAGAAATTCAAGTCAAAAGATCACATTATGTAAGAATCAAATTCCCTTAACTTGATTACAAACATCAGTTGACTGACTGAGATAAGGTTATGTTAGTTTAGACATTATATAATTTCGATTACGATTGTATCGATGTTTGCATATATCAAAATTATAGATAAAGTCGGTCTTTTAATTGTTACATAAACTAAAATATATCACATAATGTTGAATTGGTCATTTTTCAACAGCTAGCAATCCAGATTATATAAATTTGGAATTGTAGAATAGATCAACATATATATATATATACCTGAATTTTATCACATAATTCTACACAATATCTATCTGCTGTTAATAAAATTAGCTAATTGAAAATAGTCAAAGTTGAAAAACGAATAAAAAGTACACAATTCTTTATTTTATCATGAACTCTAATATTTTAACAAAATCCCTTTTTCTATTTTCTATACAAAAGGACGGCATTCTTTTTTTCTTTTTTGAATACCAAGGAAAGGAAACAAACTAAACTAAATTAGTACATAGAGTGGCGGTATAACGCGCCATGCTGGTCTTGAAAAAGGGAAGGCAAAACAGTCGGCAGTGGCTCCCAGAGAAAGTGCACTCCTGGGCCGGAGAGGATAGCTAGCGAGGCGAGATGGTCCGCGCATTGATTCCCCTCTTTAGGAACATGCCGGAGCTGGAAAGGACGTCATTCTTTAATTCTTTGCAACGTGGGGTTTCAAGAGTCAAACTCGTGCTTCCTGTCCCTTGGGCTAAAGTATATTACCACTAATTATTCTCAATTGACCTGTCATTTTCGCGTTGGTCTTAGGTATAAACATACATTGTACACTATCTTCATACAAACAAAGTCAGCTGTATATCCGGTTCAACGTATCAGTACCGTAGCGTGACTAAATGAGCTGAATGAGTTAAGTGCAACTATTCTTCATTTAACTACAAAATTTGTTAGCTCTGAACCGTTTTCTTTAATCTTTATATTTCTTTTAAACATCCTAATCTCTGCGTTGTGTGAAAGGCGGATAAATGTAAATGCAACCTACACTTTATGATTTGTACATATGAATATAGCTCAATTACTTATATTTCTTTTTCCAATCCTTTGAGTTAGCTTTTGGGAGTGAATTAGGCCTTTCTAACATGATATCAGAGTCAATTTGTCTCGATGGTTTGGAGCGGTGTCCGATTATGTCCCTTTGCCTAATATGTCCATCAAATGTCCAATCTTGCTCTGAACTGAAGGAGGTGTGTCAGGAATCCCACATCGGACAACTATAAGAGCATTCAATAATTCATAATAATGTACAAACCTCTTCCTCTTTAGTTAACTTTTAGAGTTGAGTTAGGCCTTTCTAACACCTTAGGGCACTGTAAAAGAATGGAGTGAGATCAGAAAAGGGAAAACTGTGGATGAAGAATCGGAAAGAATTCGAACAGTAATGAAATATGGATCCCCTTGTTGTTGTTCATCTGGTCTTTAGTTGATGCGATGGAGCATGTTAGGGGCACTTATGCTCCAACTAAGTCAACGGGTTATTGTACAATGAATTTTTAATTTTTTATTAAAAAAATAGATTGGATTGTTTGAGGTAGTCGTAATTAACGGACAAAATTTAGTTAATGACAGTTGGGGTGTGATGAAAGAGGAAAAGACGGCCAGAAGTCAAAATGATAACCAACCCTCCTTAGTCCCTAGTTTGCTGGGGATTTTTAATTGAATGTGAAAGGTGTGATTGAAGCGTACATAATATAAGAAGCTTCAAATAATATTGGTTTCTAAACGTTTGATGATTGATTTATTAATGTATATATGCAAAAGTAAATGGTACAACGATCGATTACATAATTATGTTTATCGATATTTCGAGTCTTTTCCGTAAACAACAAGAAAATATGAGAGATTTTTATCGTCCATTTTTTCAACACAATTTTTTTCTTAAAAAATAAGTTTTTGACTGTAAATTAAAAAAATATATTTTTTAATATATTTAATTTTTTTGATAGTTAAAATATAACATTTTAAGAAGTTCAAATTTAGAACTTCTTAAATGACTTTTTTGGTTATATTTTTCATATTAATTAATGAGTCTATTTTTTAGTCTCTTTTGTCCTTATATTTTACACATAATTTTCACAATACTCAAAAATACATCTTCACGTTTATCTTACAAATCCATTATTTGACTTTATATATATATTTTAATATTTATTTTTGATACTAGTTTTACTTATGTTATAATCCATATAACATAAGTAATATTAATCTCTCTTATTTTTCCATTAAAAATTAGGATTACATATTAAGTTTATTTTAATAAAATTATTGACGTAGAAATTTACATGTCAATGGATTTTATTGAAGTAGCATGTCATATCAGCATCGTTAATTAAAGAGTTAAAAATGAATTAATTTTGTAACAACTTAAATTTTGAGTATTTTATTATTATTTTTGATATTTTTATGTTAGTATTGCAAAACTTTAAAATTAATTTATCCTTTTTATAGCAAATTCTATGAACTTTTCTCTTGTTTTCGATTCACGAATTTTTCAACAAATGAAGTCTCTAAAAACTAATTTAATAAATTTTATGAAACCTTTTTGTGTAATAAATATAAAAAATTGATTGTATTTGAAAATATTAATATATCCATGTTTAAAAAAAATAACATTTCATAAGATACTTTATTACAGGACGGGATCCTCTGTCTATTTTATCTTGTTTCTATCATATCCTATGAATTTCAGCCATCTATTTATGCGAGACCTACGCAGAATCTACATAAATAAATGACTGAGATTTATTGGACAAGATAAGGACGGGATAAAATGGATAAAAAATCCTGACTCCTTTATTGCCTTACTAAGAAGCAAGATTTTACGCATGAAAGCCAATGCCGATGTTTTGGTAAAATAGTTAAGAGTTGTAAAACAAAACCAACATATTCCTATACTTGTAAATATCCTTAGGCTTCTACACTCTATTATAATAGGCATGAATCAAGATCTTCTGTCCAATATTACTCTGTCTTACAAAATTTCAGCCATTTATTTTACGGGATCCACGCGAAACTCATGCAGGACCTATATAAATAAATGATTGAGATTTATTGGATTCAATAAGATACCGAAATATTGGACAGAAGATCTGAACTCTATTACAATTACAGGACTCCTGTCCTCTGCTATATATAAGAGCCCCTTCCTATACCTTACACCACCTCGTAAAGACAGCAGCTTCGCTTGTTACGTTTCCCTTCTTATTTCTTCACAACCCAAAAGGCACCAATCCAAGAAGCAAAAATGATCGTTATCTTGTTTATTTCCCAACTCTTATTTTCTGCAGCCCAACCAGACATATTGTCGTGTACACAAGTACCTGAACTGAGAAGCAAGCTTCGCAATGATCCTTCTGTCATAGAATTGGCCTCTACCGACTACGGCAACATTGTTCATGACAAGCCAAAGGCAGTGCTATATCCATCATCGATCGAGGATATATCGAGCTTGATAAAATCTTCTTACAATTGCACTAATCCTTTCGGTATTGCCATTAGGGGTGCCGGCCATTCCCTCCGGGGACAGGACATGACCGAGAACGGAGTGGTGGTGGCCATGACCAAGCTGAATAACGGCGGCCGCCATGGTGTACTGCTGTCGAAAAGCCACTTGTTTGCCGACGTTGGTGGCGAACAGTTGTGGATTGATGTCCTAAATGCGACCCTTCAAGAAGGATATGCACCTGTGTCTTGGACCGACTATTTGTACCTAAGCGTTGGTGGTACACTCTCTAATGCAGGAATCAGTGGGCAAACATTTCGATTCGGACCTCAAATCAGCAATGTCTATGAACTTGATGTTGTTACTGGTGCGTTCCATATGCTCTTCCCCTATACCCACTGTGTTAGGGCTAAATTGAACTATTTTTGAAATGCAGACATCTACAATTACAAGTAGTTGACAATTAGATAATACTAATAATTTAGGGATTAAAAATTAAAAATTACAACTATAACTCCTGTGTTTTACTGCAATTTAGCGTATACCTTAGATGTTGATACATGTGTGTGGACATGGGCAAAAAATATATGAACATGTCCTGAATCTTTGAGAAGGGTCAAACTGATCCTTAATTCATGAACAAGGAGATTAATAAAAAATAAATAAGGAAAAATATAAAAGTCAAAGAAAAAATATATTTGGAAATTGTAAAGTATCTTAGAAACAACTCTTTTACTTTTTTTTTTATATTTTGATTATAAAAGAAAAAATTAAGAAATTATACACGCGAGAGGGTAGGAAAAAAGAAGACAATGGCGGCGCAAACAACTGAATGCTCAAAAGTCAACGATGGATACAGCTTAACTTATAAAACTAAGTTAGGACGTGGACCATTTATGTTATATTTCCTAACAAAGAGTGCTGCTTACTCTCCTGAAGTCCAAGATTTTATATTATTACGAATGCCAAAATTACAAGAATGTCAAGAGTGTACTGTTCATGAAAGTTTCTTCGTTATGTTTCAGGTAAAGGAGAGCTGATCACCTGCTCAGCAAACAAAAATTCTGAGCTGTTTTTCGGAGTATTGGGAGGTTTAGGGCAGTTTGGAGTCATCACGAGGGCAAGGATTGCCCTAGCACCGGCACCAAAAAGGGTACAGTCCTGCAGAAAAGATTTAGTTATTTTAATAATCATTAAGATTATGATATTTAAGATAAATAGGTAATTTAAAAATTATTTATTTATATTGCTTGAAATATTTTTTTTTTCTGAGAATACATGTAGTCTTTCCTTTGCCTTTTCATGTTTCTAGCAATTGAAAAGACACTATGAAAAACATGTTTTGAGATGATTCCAATCACAGGTCAAGTGGACAAGAGTGTTGTATACGGAATTCTCTGCTTTCACCAAAGATCAAGAGAGTTTAATTGCAATTAGTGGAAGAAAAGAAAGAAATGGAGTGGACTATTTAGAAGGTGGTATTCTATTAGACAACGGCACCCCTAATGCTTGGAGCACTTCCTTCTTCCCACCTTCGGATGTTCCCAGAATACTATCCTTGGTGAAAGAGCATGGCATTGTCTACTATATAGAGATGGCAAAGCACTATAGCGATCTCACAGAAATCGCAGCGAAAAAGGTACCAAATCAATCATCCTGTGGTGCGTAATATACATTTTGTCGTTTACTTTTGAACCATATCTGACTGTGCTACTGCAAGTTAACCTAAATATCACTGTGAAGTCGTACATAACTACATAATGGTAGAATATATTTAGTTAGTTAAAAACTCAATATGAGTTGTTGAAATGTTTGGAGCATTTCTCACAGGAATTGGAGCACACCATCAAGGACCTTAACTTTATTGAGGGCTTCGTGTTCGAAAAAGACGTCTCCTATGTGCAATTCTTGACACGGGTGAACATCGGACCATTGAACAACGAAACACATCCATGGCTTAACCTCATGATACCGAGATCAAGGGTATCAGAGTTTGATTCAGGTGTCATCAGGGACATTCTTCTTAAAAGAAATATCACCACAGGACCTCTTCTTTTCTACCCAGTGAACCGTAACAAGTGCGTGATCGTATATACAATACATTTTCTTTAAAGACATTATAACCGTACGTTATATATAAAGATTCCTAATATCTATTTTCTCAACTAAATTGCAGATGGGATGATAGAATGTCTGCGCCTACACCTGATGAAGATATATTCTACACTCTAGCGCTTCTGGTTTCAGGTACAGTAGATGGTTGGCTGGTACTTGACGATCAAAATAAAGCAATATTGGAGTTTCTTGACAATTTCCGCATTGAGGCCAAGCAGTATCTTGCCCATTATACTAACAAAGAGGGATGGATGAAAAATTTTGGCTCAAAATGGGCAACCTTTCAGGCAAGGAAAGCTGAGTTCGACCCAAAAACGATTCTATCTCCAGGACAGAAGATTTTCAATTGACAGTGGCTCCTGCACAGTTTTCAGAATACTTACGTAAAGATGCCTATACTATATTTTATCCAAAATCATATTAAAGGAGCTAGCTGAAAAGATCTATAGTATTAACTTCAGCTTCAATAACTGTTAGAAATGGAAGATTTAAAAGAATAATATCATATACAATTAAGTGGTAAATCTGAGTTTTGTAAATGTTATGACTATTTTTTAGTATATTTAATTGAACCATATTTCCTCAATTCCTAGGCTTGTGACAAATGATTATGTGTTCAAATTATCTTCTTTATTTTTTTTCGATTTTGATAAAAATTGATTAATAAACATCACCTTATACAAAATAAAAACTAGCAACCATCAAAGTTAGAACATTTTGTTAACTAAACATCTTAACTAGACTTGCATCGATCTTTTGTATAAGTTTTTGAAAGAAAAAGGAGTTTAGAAAGTCAAGTCCAAGCTCACATCAGAAACGAGACAAGATAAATTACAAATTATCACGCAGCCAAATTGTTGAAATAGTGGTGCTAAGTATGTTGTATAACCTTTTGGCTGTCATTATCTTTCTAATCAACTAGAATAACCTTTGACATAAGGTGTTGATAAATTGACGGAGATTAGCGAGAACTAAGCACATGAAGGAGGCTTTGTAAAGGTTAATCATGAACATTCAAGACAATACGACTATTGTTGGAGATTCTAAGGAATTATTATTATTATTTTTTTACAAGAAAAAAAACAAAAACTATACTTCCGTCCTAACTATCGCAGTGTCTGTGGTACAAAACGCCTAGTTGATCACAGTACATGGGGGCCCAGACTAAAGTCGGAGATTATAAGGAATTATTAATTACTTATCTTTAGGCTCAAAACGATGGACAATGTTGGATCCCGTTTCCGGAACCCAACCCTTTGGTGTAAACATGACTTGTGAACGTATTATCCTTGTAGGGTTATTGCATTAAACCCTCATTTGGCTTCATATTTTTTTTGAACACTCATTAGACATCATCAATTTATTGCACCATTATTACCCATCATTCGTTACATATTCATTCTTAAAACATCCCAAGAATTCACTCGCAATTGCTCAATAGTGTGCCCAAACAAAAATAGTCACATGCTTGAACTAGTTTCTCCTACTTTCGGGCAGAATTCGGAAAACTTAAAACCTTAAATTCATTTTGACTTCTTCATAGAAATCATAAATTTATATCTCTTGTTCAATTTGGTGAAAGAGTTACCCTAATCGGAGTTCTACAACTCAAGATATCACCAAAATACCACATTGTGCACAAAACCCTAATCGTGCTCTCTTAGCCGACCTCTTACTTGCTCTAACACGAACTTTCTCAAATCAACTCCAATTGCTACAAACTTTTGTGGAGCGATAGCTACATGTATTAGAAAACCATTGCAACATGAATCACCTCAATTGGAGGTCGGATGAGGGAGTTATGATCAAACGAGTATACCATGTTCATTCCCTAAAATCACATTGAACATGCTTTGGCGCGATTGCCATAACGTTTTCTAAAATTATCCAAATGCATTCGATCTTGTGTCATTTTAAAGATAACATCCATATCTACAAGTCGTATTAGAGGTCTCAAAGCGAGATTCGGCCTCAAAACTGGTCAAAATCGCAAAACATTGTGGCTGACCAGAGCATGTCCGTTCATGTCCACTTAACGGACATGGATCGGGCAAACTGTATTTTTCACCCGAATCTGCCCGTTAATCCGTTTAACGGACACATACTGCCCAAAGTGTCCAAAATCACCCGAGAAGGTCTATTAAACGGACTGGTATGTCCGTTTAACGGATACATACTGGGCAATGTGTCCCAAATCTTCTTTTAAGCATCTCCCATGCTTCAAACTTCATCCTAACATCATATATACCTATACACTTTATAATTTTCACTTCTTATCATGCAAATTCACTTCCTAATAACTCAACATCAAGCTTAACCCATCAAACTCTTAAATCTCAATCCATTTAAATCATCAAAACACAATTTCTCGTTTTACATCTAAGCTATCATGTTCATACACTCTATGAACATCATTCTTATCCATTCTATTTCCATTCCTCCTTTTTCCATGACATTTCACTTATAAGCAATGGCAACTCATACTCAAAATTCACCAACTCATTTGGATTACTTCTTTTAATGCATTTAATGTCAACTTATCCTCATTCATAATTAAGTCATGTTTCAACACCAACCTTGATTCATACCCAATTTCTCATTCTAATTTGTCAAACATCCATACTCAATTCATAATTCATATCCATATACTAATCCATATTTCATTAACATCATACCCGATATCATAATTCATGTCAATGTGCTAATTCATATTCCATTAACATCACATATCAAGAATTCTACAAAATCCAATGGCATGATCAAGCCATATTACAATATCTCTCAAAATCATAAATTACATCATTCACTTGCTCAAAATGCAATTACAGCTTTGTATTTACAACAATAATTCCAAAACATCACAAAACATGCAAAAATTGGATTTTGCCTTGATCCCTTTTTCTTGATTGCTTGTTCGAAACCTGAAAGTGGGGAAAAAGTGGGGGTGAGCTCGAAAGCTCCGTGGGTTACATGCTTATAACCAAAATAACAAGCAAAACAGTTTTAAAAGTCCATTTCCCTAAAAATTTCCCTTTGAGTCATAAAAC
>JANZLH020000024.1:1648348-1663297 GCA_026770325.2 Erythroxylum fimbriatum | reverse complement strand
TATTTAGAAAATTATTATTCTATTATTTAGAAATTGTTTCTTTATTTATAAATAATAAGTCTCTTGATTTATTATAAAAATTCTTGATTAAATTTGAAAAGATGTTTTCATTTATTAAATAAGAAAATAAGCTTTCCTTTAATTTTTTAAAATAATTTTTTAGTTATTAAAGAAAAGTCTTTTAATTAGTTAAGAAATCAATCTCTAAATAAATAATACAAAGGATTTTATTAGTTAAATTTAGAAGGTGTTCTATTTAATCTTGAACACAATTTTTTTAATATTAGAAAATAGTTTTTTAATAAGAAAAAGTAATTCCTAATTAGATTAGAAATATTTTCTAATTTGATTAAAATCTCTTATCGATAAAATTTTGAAATTTTTTTCTAAATTATAATAAGTAAGAATTATAATTTATTAAAAATTGTTTTAATTAAATTCTGTTAAAGGAGTTAAGAGAATTAGAAATAGTTTCTATTTGATTTTGAAAATTGTTTTCAAATAAAATTAAATTTATATTTGAAATAAAAATTTAATTTATTTATGAATCATTGAGTTAAATCTAGTTTAACTTTTTAAGAGTTGGAAATAGTATTGTAGGTTATGAAGATCAATAATTTTAATTAAACAAAGCTTGATATTTTATACATATAATATGATTTTTTTTATAAATCAGAAAGGCATTTATAAATAGAAAAATATATGTACAGACGAAAGAAAACAATCCCTAAATCTCTGAACCCAAAAGGACTTTAGGAAGCTTCCACTTCCCAAACCCTAAAACAAAAGCGAAAACAATCAGCAACAGCTCTATTAGTCTCCACCCAAAAGAACAAAAGCCCAACAAATCTGACAACTAATACAAATAATCAACCCACTCCCAGAATCATTCTCAATCAACAATACAATAGCGTTTTTTATGGAGCCTGAAATTTGTGACTCTCGAATTTGCGAGCCGATCTAGAACTCCTAAGCTTGGACCAAGACCGACGCCTGAGAAAAATGCACTGCTGGCCTTCATGAGTAGGACAGCCCAGACTGGGTGCCCTATGCGAGCTGAACTGTCACCTGGCTGCATCACTTTCAGATAAAATAATAAAGAAATAATTCAACACAAGTCATATTACCTTCTCTCAGTGTTTAGGCTGAGGTGCTCCATACTTTATTTATATGCATAAGTTCCATGCTTTATTTATATGTTTAATATAAATATTAGATTCATGTTAAATTATATATTTTTATATGTATGATATTTTACACATAATTTTGTCTTTGATTAAACGAATAAACTAAGTAAATGTTTTGAATTTGATTGTTAAAGAAACTAAGTACATGTTTTGAATATGATTGTTGCCTTTCATTATTATAAGAACAAATCATAATTCTATTTATCGTTGGGCTTATTGAGCAAACTCAGGGCTGTTTTAACCCAAATATGTTTGATCTTATAACAACGAGTCCTAGCTAACTAAATTTGTGTAATTTGAATGAGAAATTCATGATCATAAGAATTTAAAAGTAGGGTTAGGAAATAGGAATAACATATAAGATATAAGATAAAGTTGTTATCTATCTAATTTAAGTTATTGGTTTGTTAAAGAAACTCAAGATCAACTAAATTTGAATAAGATTTTAGTCCACTAGAAAGATTAGAGTAATGTTTATGGATAGTAACGAGTGTTATTATTTCGAATAAAATAATAGAATAACCAAATACATGATTAAAATCATGATCTTATTTAATAGTCATAACACGTAACCAATACTTATTTTTCTTACATTTATATTTTGTTATATGTAGAAATTATATTTCTTTAGTATAAATAATGCCAACTGTTAGTGAACTAAATTTATTAGACATAATTCAGGTCTGAGAAGAGTTCTTAAAATCAGAAAGAAAAGTTATATGTATATTATGCAATTTTGTTATTAATCTTAACGAGGATTTGGCGACAAAGTTTAAGAGATTAAATTAACAATAATCAAAAGCGAATATTTGTATAATGGGGAAGTTTGTTCAAATTGTAACACTTGCACATTTTAATGCTACAATAATTTTCAAGACATATTAACCGTTTGATTACTAATCTTATGAATTGTTAACTTTAATTGCTATTTTTCTTTTCAAAATCAAAATTTTATTTAATTATTATTAATTAAATGTTGAATAAAATGTAAAATTAATTAATAATTAATTTTATTTTAGTATCTTATATAATATTTCATATTCATTGAAATACTTATTAATAGATATTAACAATAAATTTATTATATTTATATTCATTGAAATACTTATTAATAAATATTAACAATAAATTTATTATATTTATATTAAAATAAAATTTAAATCTTGGGGCCAATGATTTCTTTGTATTAAAATTATCTACTTTATTTTTTATCTTTTGGTAAAATAATATTACTAAACATCACCTTATTATAGATTAAAAAAACTAGCTACCATCAAAGGTTTAATATTTTGTTAACAAAATCTTTTAATTAGTTATTAATCATCAAAGGTTACTAATCCCTTTGCATTTTATAAAGAAGCTATTTTCCCAACTCAAATCTGTGACGTTCTGATCACAAAAGAGTAACCTTACCAATTACTCTGAAGCTTACTCTCTTGAGCCTAAATAGAAACAATAACTAGGAGCTTTTTTAGAAAAAAAATATTAAGAAATTCATAGCTCTTTCATTTTACGTAGTTACTCATTTTTATTTACTCAATTTAGTAAGATGTTTAAAAATAAAGTATTAATTTTTTTAGAAAATTGATGTAACAACTAAATACTAACATATTGTAATTATATGTAAGATACGAGCTCAAATAATATTTTTAAATTATCAATACAAGATATCATTTTAGATAATATTTTTAAATTATAAAATAATGTTTCAATTTTACATTATTAAAAATTAGTTCTCCGTTATAAATTTTATCTTTTAAAAGATACAACTTATTTGAAAATTTTTAAGAACCTTAACATTAGTAAGGAGGACTTGAACAATTAAATTATGTTAATTTTTATTTTTATTATTAATTAACATTGAATACTCAAATTGATAAACATATGCAGATAAACACAGATCTTCATAATCTTCACACAATCTCACCAGATTTGATCTTTTTTTATATGTAATTATCTCATTTGATCTTGTGTATCTCAATTGATTTCATTATCTTTTAGATACTACAAATGTGTATAAATACAATGTGAAGTTACTCAGCAAATACACAAGGAAATACAATACATTCACATATAAATTGTGTTCTTCTTCTAATCTTTCACAAATTATTTTTAATAATAAATAAGAAACTAAAATTATTTCATATGTTTATTAAATTAAAAGACAAAAAGTTTTAATTAAAATTTAAAATAATCTTTCAATTTAATCCTTCAATTTTTTAAATTGGTATATTTCAATGCACCGATTTTACTAACCTTAAATTCTTTGATTCAACTTGTACATGTAAAATAATTTTACAAAATTAATAATGCTGATTATAATATAACGAACCAGCACATCTTCAAATAGTTTAAATTAATGTATTCTTCATATTTATAACTTAAATTCATTTTAAATTAACTTAGCTTTAATCAATCACAAATTTTTGTTTAATGTGTAGAGGACCATGCACACAAAATAATCGAAACGGCTGCGTTTAACATTTGTGCCAATATAACAATATTTTTCAGGATATATAAAAGTAACACCAACCCTTTAATTCCACTTTCTTCTATTGTAATTTAAAATTTCCTCCTTAAACCTTAATTTCTATTTTTTATTAAATTAAAAACCTATTTAGTCATTAATTACTACACTTAAAATTAAAGTTGATTTATAGATTAATTAAATAAAATAATTTTATTCTAATCTGCAGGCGTAGTTTTGACCACGTCTGATCTAAACATGTTAAAAAACCTACTCTTGATTACATGATTGAATGTGCATAATATAAGTTTCGCAATCTTGATCACCATGGCAAGGGCCAACTTATTGTCGAAGATGCACCCATCAAAATCGATAGCACGAGGGAACCCATGTCTCAACACACCATAAGTTAGCGCCTCAAATGGAATGCCAAAAGATAAGCTTCCATAAATGCTGTCCATGCCAAACCTAGAGAATTAATAGGAATAAATTCATCTCCCCCTTCTCAAGAACCTGTAAGAATTGATATATGAAACATATCTACTCGAACACTAGGCCAAATAATTGGACGTTATCCCTCCGATTGTACTAGGAGTCTAGTAACGTTTAACTTGATGACATTGAGCAACCAGCACCCGACATTGAATTATACAACATGTACAGATTAGCGTGTGCTCAAATGCCAGTAGAACTAACCATTTCAGTTATTTCGAAGGACACTACCATCTAACCAAAACTCCACATTCTACCATTCAAGCCTAGTTCACGTTATGAAAATTCTTAAATAAAACACTGTTAAACTTGAGAGATTCAACTCCATGAAGAGGAATCCATCACCATAAAGTCAAATGCAATCAAGTTGGCCTTGACACAACTAATGGTTGGTACATGATTTATAAGTCATGTAAGTTGCCAAAAACATGCCCAGATGTAAACTACCTCGGAACAGTAACAAAAAATCTTGGAATAGATGCAACAAGTTTTTTTGCCTACAAAAATTCAAACTTGATAAGCTCTAGATTGCATAATGGCTCATGTCAAGTAACAACTCACTCCAACATGTGCAGAAGGCATTCACAAAATGAAAAGTCAAATTGGAGTTTTTGACTCATCTCAAGCTCCAAGCATAAGTCCCTTTACAACTTCATAATTGTTAACCAACATTACGATCAGGAAAGAAAGAACATTCAAATTTAAGGAGGAGCAACAAATAATGAAGTTTTAAAGTTCATATAAGTCAAAATTTTCAAAGGAACTGAAACATACTTGTTTCGAGAAAAACGTAAAAAGCATCAGCAAAACCTCAACATTTGTGATTCAATGTTCATCAGGAATCTGCAATCACTTTTTTGCCTTTTTTTGTCCCCCCTACAAAAAGACGAAATTGTTAGCGACAGTGTAGTTGAAAAAGATAGTAGCAAAGTCAACTTCTCAACAATCTTACTCAGCCTTTTGAGAAGCAGGGGCAGCTGCAGGTACTGGCTGCGCTTTCTCTCAAGGTACCTGAGATGTCAAAATACCTTAACCATCATGCATCACATTATAATTGACATATGCTCAAGCTAAAAGCACTCTGTCCACTTATTCTATTCAGTAGCAGAAGGCAGACATCAGCACTTCTAGCATTTATAACTTGCCTAGGCGAGATGTCAACAATTTAAATACAATGGCAAAACAATGGTACCAGTTTAACAATTGAATGGCATTGAAGATTTTCTCAGAGCTTTTAAGCTACCTGTGCCAAGCGCTCCTCCCTTCTGGCAAGTTTTCTCTCCCTGCTTGCCTTACTCTTTGCACGCTTAGCCTCAAACTGGTCAGACAAATTCTTTTCTCTAGCCTTTTCAGCCTTTGATTTATGGATACTTTCCATCAGGACACGCTTGTTCTTGAAGACATTACCCTTCACCTTCATGTACATGTCATGATACATGTGCTTATCAATCTTTTTTGCTTCCCTATACTTGCGCAGCAATCGCCTCAAAACACGCAATCTCCTCATCCAGAGGATCTTAGTGGGCAGCCTAGCTTCCCTGGTACCCTTGCGCTTACCTAAACATTGAGGCAACATTAAGAAAGAAAGTTATGTTTTGAATAAGTACCTGAATCCCCAGTTTGTCAACTAGCTTAATGCTTGTTACCAATCACCATACAAGTACTAGGTAGCACAATCCATACCATATCCAGAGTGGCGACCCTTTCTCTTGGCCTCCTTCATCCTGCGAGCACGGGAACGTGAATGGATCTTTGTTGGTTTCCTGATGATGAAACCATCTTTTACCAACTTCCTAATGTTCTGCCCTGCACCCGGTTCAAAAGAACTAAGCAGATTAACCATCCAAAGTTAATCAAACAAGTTGAAACTTAGATATTCAAAAATGCCAAATAAACAATAGACAATAAACAAAAAACCACATACTTTAAAGAACAGAATCACGAAATAATATCCCATTCTTAACATACTTTTCAGCTTAACAGACTACAACAGAATCCCAAGAAAACTCATTACTATTTCAAATATCCAATAATCCGTTTCAAAGAAACATTTAATGAATATAACACTGATCCCAAAAAGTAAAGCACAAATTTGAGAACGCAACTTGAGTTGGCCATGGAGATTTCATTGACCTCATTGGGATCAAGCCAGACTTTTCCCTTCCCGCACTTGAGTACGCTTGCGGCGAGCCGCTTCTGAAGCTTCAGAGACACCATCTTTCTCTATCCTTCCTCTCAGCGAGCTCTAGCCTCTTCCCAGCACCCCTTCCTTTGTGCTTCTGTCCGCGATAGTAAAAACAAGGGTTAGGTTTTTGCCGATCGGGTCGGATTATGATCCGAGTTGGGTCGGCTGGGTCCTGGATTTGATTCTTCATTGTTTTGTATGCAATGCCAATTTAATTTGGATTCACTACAGAAGAAGGCCCACCGTAAGTGCATTACTAAAAAAGGTTCTCATTAGGCGTTTAATTTGATAATATTATATATAATCTAATTTAATTGGATAATATTATTAATATTATATATAATCTGTTCACCATATTAAGGAATAAGAGACTATCCATAATATGAACTCCTCCACAGAACAGTAGCTGTAGGAAGAATGAAACTACAAGGGGAGGTTCTAGTTCCAAACCATTTTACTCCAAGCCACTTTATCTCCTTTACTTCTTAACCTATCCCTGAATGATGCATTCATGAATCACTTAGATGCATGTGTTTTCTAATAGTAGGAATCCTCTCAATAATTTATGATGATGTGAGCTAGCCTTTGTGGGAAGTTTCTCCACTAATTCTCTTATATCCATACACATACTTTAGCATTTAGGAAGCTAATATAACCCTTCTATTTACATCTATAAGTCACTAAAAATACCCACCTTGAACCAAATATCATGGTGTATTGAGACCAATTTACCATCCCCTATCTTGCATATTATGTGCCTTGAGATAAAGTTCCTTTCTTTCAACAATTAAGTGAAGAAATATGATATGCCTAGTTTTTCCTAAAGTTCCTAATAGTTTTTTGCTTTAAATAATCCTCATGTATCCACTAACGATTACTTGTGTGTCAAGATTCTCTAAATTCTTTTTCCCATTGAAACTGTATTGCATAGTTTAATAGGTAACACTCCCAGACCACCTTTCCCTTTATCCTTACAAACCTATTTCCATCTAACCTTGGCTTTAAACCTTTTGTTATAGGGAAAACCCCACATGAATTGTCTCATTATTTTCTCCAAAGTTTTAACTAGACCCTTATCAAAGCAAAAATGGGAGCTCCAATTTAATTACTGACCTAATCAATAAGATTCTTTTACTGGTGATAGATGATGATTACTTCAAGGCTAATTCTCTTATGGATCTTTTCTACCAGGGGTATGCATTCATTAAAAAAGGAGGATATTTTATCTACATTGGAGTTATAGTAGCTAGCTAAGGAGTAGAAGGTTGAGCTCTTCGATATGATGAAGAATCTTTTCTAATAATTGATTGCTAATTTAGAGAGATCTTTCAATTTCTGTAAAGTTTGCATAAGTGGAAAGACATATTTATCATATACTTTGGCAAATAAAGAAAGATCATTGGCAAAAAGGAGATGGGAAATTCTCAATTTCTTGCTTCTATAATGGAATTGAAAAATGGATCCTATGACATATTGTGGTTTTAACAACTTGGAAAACAATTCTATATGCAATACAAAAATATAAGGGGATAATAAATCACCCTTTGTAATGCTCTTTTACTTTAGACTTGTTTGGAGGGTTTCCTATTCACTAAAATTGAATACAATGGTTTAGTATAGCATATGCTCAAACAATTCTTGAACTTGAAAGGGAAATTGAACACCTTAAACACCTACTTAACAAAGCTTCAACTTAATGAGTCATACGCTTTATGAAGATCTATTTTAATTACACAAGTAGTTGGGAAACTCCTTTTTAATTATCCTTTGAGCTATTCCTAAGATAAGAGGATATTATCTCCAATATGTCAATCTTCCATGAAAGCAACTTAAGCTGTATTGATAACTTGACCCAAAACTTTCTTCAGTCTTTTAACAAGTAGCTTAGTAACTATTTTGTAAAGAAAATTACAACCTTAGATAGGATTATACTCACCAAAGGAGTTAGGATTTTGTGTTTATGGGATTAAACAAATGAAGGTTCTGTTAATGGCTTTAAGAAGCTTACCAGACTCAAATATTTCCATAATTACCTTTGTAACCATATCTTTGATTTCTAGCTAAGCCTTTTGTTAAAATTTCCCATTAAAAACATTAGGTCTAAATGTTGTTTTAGTATGCATTTAAAAGGTGAGACCATGAATTTATTCACTTCATTTGAAAAATTAGTTAGAAATAAAGGATCTCAATACCTGCACATTTGAGCTAATCATCACTTGCTCCCCTCATATATTCTTAAAGTATAAATGAGCCTTCTCGTTCAACAGATCATAAGATGCAATATGATTGTCAGGCTAATCCTAGATGCTGTTAGTTATGCTATTGTTTCTTCTTGAAAGGATTAAGTTGAAGAAGAATTTGGAGCTTATGTTCCTATCTTGCAACTAGGATATTATAGCCCTCTATCTTAGGAGGGAGTAATGATCATCTAGTACACTTGTATAATTTTCCAAAGCATGCTTTTCTTGTTCCAACCACTGTTCATCACTTAGTTAATTGTAAGTCATTTTTTAAACATTCTTGCAGCCTTTTGCCTGCTTAACTTAGAAAAGTGTATCACAATAGATTCTCTTTTTTTAGAGGTTTTAGCTCTTTTTTAATTTATTCAAGCTTCTTGACATATGAAAAGGCTTTTAACCCTGAACCAACTTCTCCCATCCTCTTATAACTTCTTGCAGGAAACTTTGATGATTCACCAATCATTAGACCCGAAAAAAGAACCTCCATATTACCCTAACAGAAATTCTTTATATCACTATAGGAATATGATCTAATATGTTTGGATTTAAGAAATTTGCTTTCTTTATGGATAGTTCTTCAGTCATTCCTTATAAACCAGAACTCAATTTTTTTTCCTAACATCCTCCCTTTGAAATATGAAATTTTTGCCATAAACAAAAGTGATCTCCACACTTTTTTTAAAACTTATTCTTATGTGGATGTGTTAATAGCTAGAGTGTAACTCCTTTAAATCGACCCTCCTTGTATCAAACATGATAATCACTCTACCATAGCGATGACAGGTGTTGTTTGAGACAAAATACCACCATGATCCATTCATTTTGAGCTTCAAAAAGTTTTCCTATCATTTTAGATTCTAAAATTCCTATAACTGCTATAATGTTATTGTACAAAAAGTCATCTAAAACTTGCTTTTATAGGGCCATTGAGGCCCATGTTATTTCACACTGCTATATTCATTATTAGTTATTTTTATTAGAGGAGCTCCCCTTATTTCTTCTCCTACTAGCCTTTCTCTTAGAAACTTCCTGAAATCTAATTTCCTCTTCTATTCCTTTATCTAGAGTATTTAATATCCTATTTTCCTTCTCAAAGGTTTGCTCATCATTTTCTTTTCCAGTGATAATCCTTTCTCCATCAGTGCCTCTTCTTCATTATCTTTCTTCTGGATTGTTGAGGGATTATCATTACTAGTAAGGAGGTATTCCTGTGAGTCTATTGAGGATCCTGGTTGAAAGTGTGTCGTAACGCTAGTCAAAATAAAATAACTAAACTGCTACTATAGCAATGATGAGTCTATGTCGATCCTACAGAGAGTGTGTGAAAAGTTGTTGAAATAAAATTAATCGATGTTTATGAAAAAGGGGGTTTAGATATTGGAATAAGAAAATAAATTAAATTAAATTAACCTAATGAAAAAATTAAAGAAAACATACAAAAAGTGATAAAAGTGGAGAATTCAGTAGGGACCCAGTTCTTTAGTTTAATCTCGACCTACACCCTAATTAAACATATTTTATGGATTTGTAGTTTTCTAACCTTTCATAGCAACTATTAATCGTGAGTTAATAATTAACCTGAGTTTTTCCTTAGGTTTTGTTTAATCAAGATACGGTCATTAATTAAACCTAACCACCAAATAATCTAGGATACGATCTTTAGATTTAATTAGGCAATAACATTACGAATTAGGAAAACCGATTAATCAAGGCAATAACCATATACGATGTGTCATTTAACCTAGGTCATGTTATCTCTAATGATTACAAATCATTAATCACTACACATGAATTTCAACATAACAATTACGGATTATATCGAAATTCTAGCAATGGGTTTGCAAATAAACGATTCAATGAAGGCATTAAAATCATCCTTTCATAATACCTAATAAGTTCATACACAAATAACTGAACAATAACAAAAATCTAATTATCCATACATAACCCAAATCCATATTCTTAGGATAACAAAATTAAGTCGATAGGAGAGAAAGAAACAACAAAAATATGAAATATACTTAACTCAGGTCGTCGACGTCGATGTCATCTCCGAACTGGTGTCAGGATGTATGTCCCTGTATGGGTCTCTCCCGAAAAAATGCTTTAGCTCCCATAAAAATTGTCCCACCTGAATACCCCTTCAGCTCTTTTTTATCGCGACTCCCTCTGTTCTCTAATGCAAAATACTATTCTTGATATGACTAATTAACTCTTTATCCATGCAGACTGTTCACGTTTTAAAACCCTCCCTCATGTCTTGGCCAAACGTCTGCGTTTCGTGCATAACATTTGCTATGAAACACATTTGCTTAAACACAGACGCTGTTTGCGTTTAGTAAAATGCATGGTCTGCATTTTAGGTGGCGTAAGCTGTGTTTTGGCTTGCTCCTACCTACATCTGTGTTGCGTTGTCGTTTGCTTCTTCTTTTCCTAGCTTATGCTTGCACTGTCGTTTTCTTCTTGGACGTTGCTATGCCTTTTTGGTCTTAGAGTGGTCTGCTGTGTGTTAGCATTGTTTTCATCTTGAATTGTCGTTTTGCTCCTTCCAGCCATCCATTAATTTCACGTGCATGGGTTGTCCTATATGTTGGCTTCCATCATTGTTATTGCATACAATTTCCATGCACAGTAGTCGTGAGCTATATTGCTTCATTATCTTAGTTTTCTTGTCTTTACTTGCTCTAATATTTCTCATTCTTATTCCATGAAGACAAGTAAAAATTAATCTTTGAAAAATGGCCCAAATATTATACTTTCAACTCACTTTAACTTCTTTACTTCCAAATTGTGGCTAAAATCACATATGAGCCAAAGTGAGTATCTTAAGTAATTTCATGTCATTAATCACTAAGTATTATGGAATAAATTCATAATCAATTAAGCACCTATCACTGGTGATTTTGATCTTTGAGGGATTTGGAACTAATTATGTTTGAAGCCTCACTATTCTTATCGACAGGGGAATGTTTCTTTTATTTATCTATATTCACCAATTCTTCATAGGCACCCTTGACGAATCTTCTACCTGTTTCTTTCCACCTTTTGATTTGTTGGCTTAACTTGGGCCTACATTGATACGTGACTCTGACAGCATCTTCTACTAGATCCTCCTTCTCATCAAGTCTTACTATGGGAATTATTTATGATAGCTCTTTCCCATTTTCCATGATGTTGCTTTATTCCACAAATCTCTTTCCTTATGCATACTATTTTTTACGCTAGAAAATAGTTCTCTAAAAATTGGCTTTTCATTTATGTTTATATGGTAACACTCCTTATAGGTAAATAAAAAATCCAATCTTTTATTGCACCTTTTAGTAAAAATGGAAAGGCTCTAAATATGATTGGATCTTCCATCACCCTTAGAGGTTCCATACTAAGACAAACTACATCGAGCTCCTTAAGATGCTTATGAGCAACCTCACCTGCAAAACCTTGAAAATTAGGTTAAAAAATATATCAAACTAGACTTAATCTCAAAAGTAACATGCTCAACAAAATTTAGGAAAGTAATGCATAAAGATCTTTAAGTTAAGTCTAGTGTAACCAACTCCCTTAGAGTTCTCGAATTGGTTATAACTTCTTCAAAATTAATTCCTTTTTATTTTATTTAAGTTTTTTATTCTCAATGTGCAATCTTCATAATATCTTGTCAATCACGTGATCAAATTGTACAGAATCTTGATGAGAAGATCTAGTCACTCTCATGTGCAAACACTATTAAATATAAAAGGATTAAGAAAAAATATATAAACTAATTATAAGCATATATATACAAAAAACCAATTAATATCAAATACAAAAACTAAATCAACTTGACTATCCAAAAATGGCACCAAAATTTTTCTTGATGCCTATTGATCACACCATAAAATAAAACCCAACTTTGCACAACTAAACTTATAATAATGATAAGAAAAAATTATATCCATAAAAAGTGTTTGATTAGCTTTTGTAATGAACAAATCACTATATTGGATTGGTGGATTTGGTTAAATTCAATTGATGTAATAAAATAAAATTAAACAATGGAAGACAGATCAAATCAAATAGTACAAAATTGTAAGGATTAATTAATAGGTTTTTAAATCTAGTTCTGAATTCAATCTCAACCTTCATATGAATGTGCATAATCAATTGTAAAGTTGTTCTCATACCTCTCTTTAAAATTATTAACCATAGATTAATAACATGCTCTGTTAATCTCAGTTTTCTCTTAGATTGTAACTCATTAAGACACTCTTTAATTAGGTTTAGCTGTCAGATATCCCAAAACAAACTCTCTAGATTTAGTGTGATAGTCGTATTATGGGTTAGGAAAATAGTTTATTCTAGGCAATAATCATACAAGCTCAGAATATTTAACTTATTCAATGTTATCACTAATGATGCACGACTATTAGTTTACCAAACATGAATTAGATTTACATTAATTACATATTATAATCATGATTCTAGCCGTGAATTTGTATATGAATAATCCAACAGGCCTATCTAAATCTTTCATTTATAAGTCCCAAAGTTAAAACGCATAATAACACAGTCAATTCTAAAAAGAGAGTTAAGAACAACATCACTAAGATTGATCAATGCCTTAATATATATATATATACAGACCTTAATATCCCATTCAATTGCAAAGAAGAAGATCAACTACTCATAACTCTTAAAAGAAAAGGAATCTGCTCCTTTTATGTCTCTAATCTATACATTCCTTGATTTGTCTCTCAATTGCCCTTCTATATTGCAAAATTAGGGTTGTATAATTATATATGATTAGTTACACGAGGGTGTAAGTGACCATGTATGCCAATTTTCTAGAAATTGTGGAGTTACATATTCACAGTTGGATACACAAGTAAGATACCATGATCATGTATCTCACTTACATGGATGTGTAGGTCTCCACATAAGCGTGTAGGTCATAAACATGGTTGAAACAACATCTTCAAGTTTTTACACATTTTCAGTGACTTACACGGTACCATACGCAGCTGTGTAAGTCATATTTATGGGTGTATAAGTCACAAATTGACTTTAATTCTCCAATTCTTTATCCTATTTTCACTCTAACTCACCTCCTTTTTGCTCCACAAAGGCAAATAAGACCGAACATCTACAGAACTATACCAAGGATATAAGGTTAGCTCATTTTGGTCTTTTTCTTCCAACTTGTACCTAAACCAAAATATGAATCAAATAAATATATTAGATGCAACATAAACATTAATCACTAAGCATTAGAGAATAAATATATAATAAATCAAGCACTTATCACTTATTATGCAAATGATGAAGTAAATCATATGTTAGTATAAACTTTATATTTGATATACAAAATGCATAAGAAGGGGGTTGAATTGTGCCTTCTTTTTCGTGAATATAATCCCCTTTTCAAATTCTTTGAAAACTTTGCTTTTTCAAAACTATTGAGTAAAAATATCATATGTATAGCAATTAACTTCTAAGTACTTGTATAAAATAATAGAAATAAAAGTTGAGAGTTGAGAGTAGAAGTTGACACAGCAATTTTATCCTGGTTCACCCCAAACCGTGGGCTACGTCCAGTCCTCAGAATCCTTTATGAGATTTCACTATACTTTTAAAAAATACAAGTATTCTTTTCACTGAGCCTCTTCAGGTCTCTTACAGCAAGTATTGTTTTTCTCACTTAGCCTCTTCAGGCTCTCAGCTTTTCTTCTCTCTTTACAGAAAAAATTTGCAAGCTTTGTTACAGAAAATAATAGCTCTAAGATTTAGCACAATGAATACAGTGTTTCTCAAAGTCACTAGCTTTCTTAAAATCTCTATCTTTTTTTAGTCTTCGACTCCGACTCGTATTTATAGCCTTCATCTTCAACTGCTTCTTGATAACTGCTTCTTTCTTCTTATTTTTTGATCTTTGAAGAAACAGTTATTCAGTTAAGTTCTGTAACTAACTCAAACTGATTAACCATCTAACGTAGTATCGGGACTTCGCCTTCGTATTGCTTCATCTTATTTTTCAGCTTCATCTTACTTTTCTGCTTCGTCTTAGTTTGCTTCCACTTCGTCTTACTTTCTCTTCGTCTTAGTTTCTTCCTTCTTACTTTTCCGCTTCATCTTACTTTTCTGTTTAGTCTTAGTTTCTGCTTCCGCTTCGTCTCACTTTCTCTTCATCTTAGTTTCCGCTTCCGCTTCGTCTCACTTTCTTTCATCTCATTTTCTTTCGTCTTACATTCCGCTTCCGCTTCATCTTTGTTTCTACTTTGTCTTAGTTTGCTTCCGCTTCGTCTCACTTTGTCTTCAATTTCATCTTACTTTCTCTTCGTCTTCGTCTTTGATATGTGCTTAATTGTTGATATTTTTAATTATTTTCACTTAGCAATTATTGAC
>JANZLH020000024.1:1627142-1648248 GCA_026770325.2 Erythroxylum fimbriatum | reverse complement strand
ATCATTAGTCGCTACACATGAATTTTAATATAATAATTACGGATTATATCAAAATTCTAGCATTGAGTTTACAAATAAACGATTTAATGAACACATTAAAATCATCTTTTTATAATACCCAATGGGTTCATACACAAATAACCGAAGAATATGATTATTCATACACAAAACTCAAATCAATTAACATAGGATAACATAATCAATTTCTAATGAGAGAAAGAAACAACAAAAACGGTGAAATACACTTAGCCTAAGTTGTTGGCATCGATATCAACTCTGAACCGGTGTCGGGACGTTACCCCTCTATGGTTCTCCAAATGATCATTGCTTTGCTCCTTAAAAGAAAAAAGTTCCATTGAAACCCCTTCTCTGCTCGTGCTCCTGCGCCTCCTATCTTATACGCTACTGTTCTCTTTTCTGATTTATTTGTTGGTACACGTTTACTGTTCATGCCCCCTTTTACCTTATTTGTTACTGTGCGTTTTAATTAAAACATCTGTGTTGAACGCAGACGTTCCAGCCTACTGTTGCATCATTTCGGCCTTAGCATGCTTGTCTACTACCGCGTTGTTTTCTATCCATGCTTCTACCTGTTGTGCTGCATTTTGCTCCTTGCTTCTGCACTGCATTTTGGCCCTAATGTGCTTCCTATCTGCTGAGCTGTTGGTTGCTTTCTCCAATTGTTTTATTCATGGACCATTAAATTCACGTAGTTGCTTGGCAACATGCACGACCATTTGCAACTTTGATTTTTCTTCTTTGTGTTTCCATCTTTATTGTCTTTTAATTTTCTTCTTTTAGTTCCATAAAGGCAAGTGAAAATTAATCTTCGAAAAATGGTCCAAATGTTGTGCTTTCGACTCACTTTAACTTCTTTGCTTCTGAATTATGCCTAAAATGACATAAGAGTCAAAGTGAGTATTCTAAGTAATTTCAAGTCAATAATCACTAATTGTTATGGAATAATTTCATATTCAATTAAGCACCTATCAATTACTCCCTATTTTCTCCCTAAAAACCACCAAACATCCCTAGTAATGTTCTTCTTTATGTATGTTTCAAGTAAGGCTATAATATATGGCTTTTTCTTTAACAAAAGGTCACTTACCATTAGTTGTTTGTTGGGTTACTAATACAGTGGACAAAGCAAGGGGGGAGGCAGAAGTTGAGAAGCGGCAGATTGCTTAATATGTAATTAATCTACAGTGTCCTCCACAGCAGCATGCAGTCCTCTCTTCCTGCTCTCGCCATGCTCGGTGCTCGCTCTCGCTCGCCACACTTGACACTCACGTCTCCTAGCTATCCTTTGATTGGATAGTCCTGCTCGCATCAAATAGTTTCAATCCTTTTCAATGAAGGGTTCCCTTTTTTGAATCCCCATGGACAAAAGAATCGAAGATCAACAAGTAGAGATGAAATTGAAGTTCAAGATATCCTGAGAAGCCTTTAATTAGAAATTTAAAAAGTAAAGCAGAGATAATTTATAATTGGTGGGAATTTATTAAAATTACTGTTTATCGAAGAAAAATGGAAATTCTTAAGAATATTAAAGAAATTTACCGGGACTTTATAAACTTATGATTTTCTGTTGGAATTCATCTTTTGGTGCTTGATGAGTAGTTGTACATCTAAGAAAAAGGACTTTGGGCAGAGCATGAAACTATTTATGACATTATGAGGAGGCAGATATGAAGGGCTAGATGAGTAGTTGTATATCTAAGGCTTTGGGCGGACCATGATACTATTTATGAAATTACGAGACAAGGATATTATTAAGAAAATGTATCGGAAAAGTAAAAAATCTGGTGCTAGTGCAATGGCAATGGCACCGCTGGGAAACAAAAGATGGAAAAACATGGGTGGTGGGGTGGGGTGGGGGTCGGAATCGGATGGGATATGTTCCATTTCTTCCACTTCCTTTCCTTCACATTACATACAGTTAAACAACCACATATGTCATCATATCATTCTCTCTGCATAAAAGAAGAAAAAGAAAAAAGGCCGGACACACACACCCCAATAATTCACTTTTTCCTTTACCAACTGTGCGTGTATATATATATCATTCCTTTTCCCATTATTTGCCAGCTCTGACACTTCTTCATCCTCATTCTCTCCAATACCCAAAAACAAGTTTCTTTTCTTTCCCTTTTTCTATTTCTAATCTTCTCTCTCTGTACAAAGGCACATCATCCTCGTCATCATCCTAACCGGAAAACCTTTCCTGGTATATATGAATTGTTCTTGTGGTCGTTGTCATTGGTCTATGATGCCCAGTTTGGTGCTCTGATTATGATAATTCTGTTAGATCTCTTTCCTTTCCGTCTTCCTTTTGTTGAATGACATGGCTATCTGTGATCTTGTCCTCTTGTTGCTTTGTTTTCGTGATCTAAGCTTTCTGATCTGATGTTCAGATTTTCTCCTCCGTTGGTTGCTTTCTTATTTGTTTGTTTGTTTGTTTGTTGTCTATTAATTTTGTTTGATCGTTTCTCTTGTGATGTGTTTGTTATGCATGACTCCAATTCGAATTTGACCTGCGATCTTAATGAGCTCATTCTTCAAATGAAATGAAATCCACATTTTTTTTCCATTTGTTACTTTCAAAGATTCTAGCACGTGATCATGCCGATCGGATTTTCCTTCTTTGCGGTTATTACTTGAAAGTTATTAATCAACCTGCTGGCTTTTGATTGGTTATTTATACTTCTTTTTATAACTTTGGTTCAAAGACCCAAGGTTTTGAGCCAAGCTAGTGATTGCTTTCATTCTGATAACGTTGAGATTTCATGCTAGTTAAACATATCTCTATGGCGTCTTTAGAGAAAAGTAATCAAATATAAGGTGATTACCGTTTTGCATGATAGAGAAATGCTTAGCATTTGGATTTTAGTGCGTGCAGCTGAAGAAATTGACCATGGCAGATATTTGCTGTTGTCTGTGTTCTCATTCAATATCCTCTAATACCAACTTCATTTCAGTGTTATCATGTTTAAGGTTTTTCCATAAGGAATAGAGGGCTCTTTGGTTGATATTATTTATGCAGATATTGGGGCATTACATAGTTGTTTCCAGAAATTTCCCACTCAAGTATTAAATGCAGGTTAAGGTCTGAGTGGTCTAGGATTGTAATTAGATAGGGTATGAAGATCTTGTTTCCATTTTGGTTATCAAGAATGGGATAGAAAAATGGATGATAACTTCATTACATTTCTTGTTTCTTTATAAGTCTTCTGCCCTCAGCCACTAACACATGAGTAGTTTCTCATAATAGAAATTCCTTTCTATTATCTGATATCATATTTGAAGCCACTTTATTCCTTGTCAAACAAACATTTAAGGCTCTATTTCATTCCCACTTGATTCTTGGCAAATTGTCACTTAGTCTTTGTAGCCTTAATATTGATGTTTTCTGCATATCATACTTTGTCTAAATCTGCATAGAAGTCATGCTCAGTATAGGTAGAAGGTAGCAGGTACTAAATAGCCTTTTTGATCCAGAAATGAGTTGTTCGAATTAGTTCATTCATGATTGCACTTTTAGGTAGTACCAGTTATATTGTGCCACCCTACGATACTGCTATGGAAGATGCAGGATAATGCGTTGCCTAGACTACATTGGTGTGAGCGCTTTTGTAGAATTATTGAAAGAAAATTTAGATCCATTTGGAGCAGAAATTTTGAAATTTTATACACATCTACTTTGTATCAATAGGCCTGTTGCGAACAAACGTATATGGCGTATGTTCCATATTTTCTCCATTTGTCGTATTTAGTCTTGGAGTCAATAACTTCATTTGACTAGTTGAGACAATCTTGTTTCTTGATAGCTTTCTGTTAGTTAATAGATAAGTTATCCAAATTGTATATTTCATTGGAGGATACAATGGAAGTAGCAAGTTGTTCTTGAGTCTCCTACTCATCTCAAGTAAACATTAGGTACAAACTAGCTTATATGGGTTAGGCGTACAACTTTTGTCAACTTCATTCTATTATTGGATTCTATGGTTTTGCTTGTCTACCTAGCTGGAAAAGTATTTCTCTTTGGTCGTGGCATAAAGGAGTAATTCTCTGCTTTGAGCAATTCAAATTCTTGAACTTGATGTTTGATGGTTACGAAATTTTCCTAATTGTGTTTGCTGCATGTTGTAGAAACATTACCTTATATGCTACTGCTCAAAATCATAGTTCTACCTCTTGCACTGAGTTTTTGCGCGATTTCTAGGTAGCAGATAACTTGAGATTACAAATTGTTGGTATTTTCCATTAGGAGTCTCAAGGAGCATTTCAGATTATGTCTAGCTCTACCAAAGTTTTGGACCCTGCATTTCAGGGAGTGGGGCAGAGACCGTATCCTTTTGCACAAGCAGCAACTTTATACATGAAATAATACATATGCCAAATTTTGCACTTGAGCTCTCTTGGGGTAGGATTAGTAAATATGTAAATGCGTTATTACATCTTTTGAGTTCTGCAAGTGCTTCAATTCACAGTGAAAACTGTTAAACTTAACATTACTTAGAGGGACTGAAATTTGGCGAATTGAGAATTTTCAGCCAGTTGCATTGCAAAAGTCTGAATATGGGAAGTTCTACATGGGTGATTGTTACATTATCTTACAGGTATGAACGTCTGCACCTTTTTCTCTCTCCCCCTCTCTCCCCCTGTTCTGTCTTTATTTGTAATAAGTTTTTCTTATGCATCTATTTTCATAGAATATTAGACAATGTCACAGATCAGAACTATAGTTTTCAATGTACAGAGTGCGTGTTCAATGTGTGGTCATTTTATGGGGTTGTTTGTGTGGTAAACTCATAAAGGAAGTTAGGGTGGGTGGCTGCCTAGTACAAGATCCTGAAATCAACATTTTTGTGATTTGGCTTGAGTGTACATCTTTTCGCTGCCACCATTTATGTGATACCATTATATTAGCTCTTTCTTTGAAAGTCTCTTTTCTGTGGTGGTCAATTGATTTGTACCAACAGAGCAAACATGCAAATACTTTACACTGTCATTTATATCTGGACACGCTGTAGTTCAATGGCATGCTTATGCATCTTTTGCATTCAAATGGGCAAGCTTAATTTTGCAGATTTTCTTTATCTTTCTCTCCTTTTTCTTCTGTGCTGTAGACAACATCTGGAAAGGGAGGTGCTTATATATATGATATTCACTTCTGGATTGGAAGAGACACAACTCAGGTGTTTCTTGACTGGATTATCTTTTCTCTTTCATGACCTTACTTTCTGTTATCTTGTATTGTTCCTCTATCTTGAGTTTGGTCTCACATGTTACGACAAACTTTTCATAGGATGAAGCTGGAACAGCAGCTATTAAAGCTGTTGAACTAGATGCAGCACTTGGAGGACGTGCGGTGCAACATAGAGAAGTTCAAGGCTATGAATCTGATAAATTTTTGTCCTATTTTAAGCCTTGCATCATACCATTAGAGGGTGGAGTTGCTTCTGGATTTAAAAAACCCGAGGAAGAAGAGTTTGAAACGCGGTTATACATATGCAAAGGCAAACGGGTTGTTCGGATGAAGCAGGTATTCTCTTGACTAGAATTTACTGAAAGAAATTGAAATTTGCTTAGATATAACCTTCAGTGAATCAAGAAATTGGCTCAAAGGAACATTGTTCTGCATATGTCTTTCATGTAGGTTCCTTTTGCTCGTTCCTCACTGAATCATGATGATGTGTTTATATTGGATTCCGAGAACAAAATTTATCAGTTCAATGGTGCAAATTCCAATATCCAAGAAAGAGCCAAGGCTTTGGAAGTAATTCAATTTTTGAAGGAAAAGTATCATGAAGGGACATGTGATGTTGCTATTGTTGGTAAGTGGATATGTATTTGAAATTTACTTGCAACACCACCATGAGTATATCCTGAAAGTATACTCATCTTCATTCAAACGCAGATCCTAAATATACATTCTATTCCTGTTTCTTATTTTCTTGCTCAATGGTTTTTGCAATGCTAGATGATGGGAAGTTAGATACTGAGTCAGACTCTGGGGAGTTTTGGGTCCTCATGGGAGGTTTTGCTCCAATAGGCAAAAAGGTTACCAGTGAAGAGGATATTATCCCAGAGAGTGCTCCTGCTAAACTTTATAGGTACTTTAATCCTCAATATCTGTTTTATGCTCATTAGTGAGTATTTAGAAACTAGCATTGTTTGAGAAGAGTGATGCTTATTTTCTTTGTGGGTTTGCATTCTATTTTATATCAAAATGTCAATTTTAATTTATGATCATTTCTATTTGACACATATTTCTTTTGAACTGTAGATTCTGTAATCAGTCAATTCAAAATAGCAATTTTCTTTCTTATTTATGCCTTAGTTTGCAAATCTTCAATATTTCATCATTATTAGCTGGCTCCTACAATCATTTAATATTTCTTTAACTTACTTTCTTGCTATGTATGAAATGACATCTTTCCTGCCAGAACAAGTTATAGAAAATTTTATCTTCTTATCCTTTAAGGTTATAACATGTTTTGTTTTTTGGAAAACTCCTTACTTTAGTGTGGACGGAAGGCAGGCTTTATTTCTTGATTTCAGTACGACTTCTTTTGAGCCTTATTTATATCTTTTTAATATTGTGGTAGAAAATGGTAGCCAACTGTTAAGTATAAATTATATTGCAGATACCAATGATTAAAGCTTTCAAAGTTAACTTATATGTTTATATTCTGATCTGGTTCTATCTTGTGAGATTCGGATTTTTTTTCATGGAGAAACACAAAAACGGCCATCCAGATAACCATTGTTTTGGACTGTGTGCATATAGATTGCTGAATCATAATTACTGTTCCCTGTAGCATCACTGATGGCGAGGTTAAGATTGTTGAAGGTGAACTGTCCAAAGGCTTGTTAGAAAACAATAAAAGCTATCTGTTGGACTGTGGTGCTGAGGTATTTGTTTGGGTTGGCCGTGTAACACAAGTAGAGGAGCGAAAATCTGCAATCCAGGCTGCCGAGGTACAAACATCACATTTCCTTTTTGTTTCATTTGGAATGCTTATATTCAATCTATTTCTGCAGGGATTTGTTGTTAGCCAAAACAGGCCAAAAGCTACTCGTATAACACGACTTATTCAAGGTTATGAGACACATGCATTCAAGTCAAACTTTGATTCTTGGCCAGCCGGATCTGCAGCACCTGGTGCTGAGGAGGGAAGAGGGAAAGTAGCCGGTAAAAATATTGCTTTGGAGTTGGATTGTACTCATATAGTCATAATTAGCATTATTAAATAAGATCCTTTACATATGTTAGCAATGCTGAAGCAACAAGGCCTTGGTGTCAAGGGTGCGGCAAAAAGTGCTCCTGTAAGTGAGGAAGTGCCACCTTTGCTTGAAGGAGGGGGGAAGATGGAGGTTCACTTCATAATTCTATCTCATATTTACTTTATTTGTGGAGCTTTCACGAGACTAATATTCTACTTCTTGTTCCGTCCCAGGTTTGGTGCATTAATGGCAGAGCTAAAACTCCATTGCTTAAAGAGGATATCGGTAAATTTTATAGTGGAGATTGTTATATCATCCTATACACCTATCACTCAGGTGATAGGAAAGAAGATTACTTCCTATGCTGTTGGTTTGGAAAATATAGCATAGAGGTAATGTGTTTATCTTAGTTCAGATTTAGGATAATTAGAGCACCTCTATCTAATATTTTCATGGGCCATTAAGTTCTATACTAATGGTATAAAATATTAATCATCACATAGGGTCATATATCTTGAAAGGGTTTTTGGATTTTCATTTAGTTCTTCTCATAGCCACAACACTAGTATGGTTATGCTAGAAATTAGAAGCAAAGATGCTTCTTTTGCCTATTTATAGGACATGTAGTCTTATTCCAAATACTTTCAAGTATCATAAGGTGTTAGGAGTAGTGCTAGGGTGTATTTTGTCTTTGGTCATTCATACTTTAGCCATTTCTTGATTACTTGAACTATGGTATACCAATGGGAGTTTAACTTTATAGGTATCTTTTCAGATTCTGAGCGAGAATTATTTACTCATCATTGATGTTTATTTCATAAAAGTGGCCACCTTGTCTTCATTAATCCGATCAATGTCTTGCATATTTAGCTCATTCAATCTGTCATTTTTTTTTCAATTCTCTTCTAGTATAAAATGTTATTCTATTCATTGCATAATAGGTACATGCTTAAGATTGGCATCATACTTGTCTATTTCCTTGGTGAGGCAATAATAAGTTGCAAACCTCTTCTACAACATCTTCATGTAAATATCCTTTCGATATTTTGTAACCTTGTTAGTAGCATGCAAGTTTCAACATAGAAGTAATTAGTTGCTTGCATTTTGCTGTGCTACACTATTGTTTCACTTCCTTAGTTTTATCAAGGTGATATTTAATTCTCTACTTAAATTACTTGAAAGTAGCATGTACTATGGTTGTATAAGAAATTAATTTATATGTAGTCGTGGTTGAATCTCTTTTAATAATGTTCCAATTTTTATTCTCAATCATTGTTTTCAAATATAGGAAGACCAGAATTCAACAATTCAATTGGCAAATACTATGTTCAACTCACTTAAGGGTAGACCTGTTCAGGTATGACTTTATTTGTTGTAAATTGCTGGAAGGTTATATCTAGACTTGTCTATAATAGATGATTCCTATAGGGTCGCATTTTCCAAGGTAAGGAGCCACCACAATTTGTTGCACTTTTTCAGCCTATGTTAGTCCTCAAGGTAAATTGTGAACTTCCTCTGCAAGCTTTTGCTTTACAAGTTCTAAAAATGGGGATATGTGACAATCTAGGGTGGTTAACTATTTAATGTGATCACCTTAGGGTGGCCTGAGCTCTGGGTACAAGAATCTTGTGGCTGAGAAAGGAGTGGCAGATGAAACTTACACTACAGATAGTGTTGCACTTTTTAGGGTTTCTGGAACTTCTATACATAACAATAAGACAGAGCAAGTTGATGCGGTATGTAACTAGTAATCTTACACGTTTTTTTTGAAAAGTGTTATTAGTTTTTGCATTGATACATAACCTTTCCTTAATGATTTCCTCTACTAGTATGTTCCTCATTCCTCATTCTTGTCTTTACATATTACTTTAGAATTCTTTGAATTGGTAATTGGAATTCTCTTGAAGAAATTATTCCTTAACCCGATTGAAAAAATTTCCCAATTTTTCATATGCTTGGTTTAGGAACTATTTTTAAATATAATCTTAACCTTTTTTTTTTGGGTAAATCAGTAATTATAATAAATCAACAGAAAAGAGTTATGTACAAAAACTAGAGACTACCCAATGGTGCAAATCTCATTCCAAAACCAAAATGAACAAACAGACCTAAGAGAAACAAGAAACCTCTACAACGACTGCTTCCTTAAGGAATAATAGTAGGACACTAAATCTATACAAAGAAGCAGAACACTACAATCAAGACCTATTTATACCTTCCACCCAAGGACATCCTTGGAGAAACCCGAAAGGGTACAACATTAACCAGATACACACACATTTACAGACTGAACTAGTAAAGCAGTTCTGCATCTAAAACCAGAAAATATCGTGATAAGACTTCATAGGCTGAAACTTCTTAACTGGACTCTCCTATTTTGTTGAAGGATAGGATCTCCATTGCTTTAAGATACCGAGGACGAGGAGGAGAACCTGATCTCCTCTTTGGACCTCCTAACTGTCATGAACTGGATTCAAACCTGCAAAACAAAACATTAGATAAAAAGACAATCCACACCAACAACTACCTTCCCTCGGTGTTTGAGCTGTGATATTCCATAACTTGAAAAACCACTCTATTGTTAATGCTCCCAACTTCCAAGATTGTATCTTCGAAGGTTCGGTGGTTTCTTTCAGACCAAAGATTATAAACAATAACAAAGAGAAGAATGATAAAAAGGTTGAGTTCAATATTTCTGTAGTTTGGAGGATGGTTAAACCAATTAAGAATGGCTTGAAGATTTATCAGGTTAGGTAAGTGGATCTGAAAATGGTTTAGACAATGTATCCACACTATTTTTGAGTAAGAGCACTCAAAAAACAGATGGTCAATAGACTCATTATCCAAGAAACACAAGGAGCAGTGATTTGGGACATAAGAGAATAGGAGTTTATCCCTCGTTTGCAACTTATTAAGATAAGCTAGCCACAAGATGAAGGAGTACCTTGGGCTAGTTCTTTTATGCTAGACTAATTTATGCCAAGGAACACGAGGATTGGGAGGTCTCAAAACAGTGTAGGCCGAAGCATTTGTGTATGCTCTAGAGGAGCTAGCTAGCCATTCCACTCTGTCAGGTCGGGAGCATTCTGGTTGGTATGGCAAAGGCTCCATGGTCTCAATTGTGGCCTCCTGCCAGGTCCACATATTGTTTATGATAACATTAGAAACTTTTGCACTCATAGGTAATTCCGATCCATTGATCAGTCTGGAAGTTGAGAGATCCTTCAGGATACCTCTAGGAGGATGCCAAGGATCCTGTCATAAGAAAGTAGATACCCCATTTCCTATCTTAAATCTGAATTGGTAACTACTTCTTCTAACTCCACGAACTATTATTACTAGGTTGGGCACTCCAGAAATGTTTTCGTCTAAGAATAATATTATACTCCCACTTGACCTAGATAGCTTAATTATCATTAAAAAGAAACCAAATTTTTTTCCCTATAAGAACATTATTCTACGTAGATAAATGTTTAATGCCTAAGACACCCGCTCTTTTAGGTCTACAGAGGTCACTCCATTTAACCTTTGCTTGAGAGCTAGACTCAATATTCCCAGACCACTAGAAATTCCTTAATTTAGTCTCTATGTCTTTGATAATGGAAGAGGGAAGAATGAAATGACTAGACCAATACACCTGAAAAGTTGAGAGCACAGAAATAACCAACTGCAGTTTACTAGCATAGGAAAGAGTTCTACCAGCATTGTTCATTATCTTCCCCATTGTCATCTCATTGAAATATTTACAACGGGAACTAGGATCAACTAATGTCCAACGCTTCCACGAACAAGGTGTATCTAGATACGTTTGATGTTGCTCTTTGATGTAATTAAAAAAAGGAGATTTTTAGATGTAAGCTTACATTATAGATTTATGATCAAGTGTTGTTGAAGTTGAGATTTGATGAGAGCGTGAAGAGTATCATGCTACTGCAAATTTTTGTTATTGGAAACTAGGTTCTATAATAAATGTTTGATTCTTTAGTAGATGGGGGAGAAGGAGGGAACACTAATATGACTGTTTGCATCATGTTGAAAATAATGATAATGCTTCTAGTTCTCTTAATTTAGCCTTAGTAATAATAGTGATGGCAACTACTTAAGAATAAAACCTAGAGAACTTTGAATAAGATTAAAATCTTATAAGAAAGGCTAAACCAAAATTTTCATGAACTGACTCCTTGATTATGAAAAATAAAGAACCAATTTCATAAGGTTTTTTGAATGACACATGAAAAGAAAGTTTTTGATAAGTTCTAAAGTTCAATAAAGAACAAGAGATAAAGCACTTGCAACTCTTAATATTAGCGACTCAACTTATTGAGTAGAAACATCCCCTTTATATAAGGTGAGCACAAAAAATTGTGCAATATTCTAATTACAAGTGTATTAAGGATTCTTAATTAACACTAACTGCTAATACTACTTGAATTGGAACTCTAATATTCCTTATTCAACTAAGAAATTGTTTGCTACTACTACTTCTACTTTTATTAAATTTAATTAACATTATATGAATTATATTTAAATCAGATTCCTAATATGCATCAAAATATTCTCCAACATGCTTGGATCTTGTTTAACTAGTATTTGATTTTTGTTTGGGTCTAGTAAGCTTCCCAAAATCCTCTCTGACATGCTCCTTGAAGCTTGATTTAAATATGTTTTGAATCAACCCATTCAAAGGCTCTTTAAGATTCTCACCCTTTATCTCTTGTAATTGGTCCACTAGGCATATACAATGAATTCTTTGATTGGCTAGTCATGCTTACATCATTCCCCCACTCTTCGAAAGGATTCGTCCTCAAATCTTTAAATTTGAACACAAAGATACTTTCACCAGAACCACAAGAACAAAAAAGAGATTTAGATACATCACAAGCTTAGTACACTGACAACCCATTGTGACTCTCTGTCATTGAATATCTTATAAAACCGGTTAGCATGTAGGATCTTATTCACAACTTCAATTGAATATATTGTATACACATCCTTTTTGGTTTTTATCTGCCTGTAGAAGATGACACAAAATAGGAGGGAAAATAAATTTTCTTCTTACATATAATTTAGAATTACATGGTTATATTATTCACCTTAGTGTAGGAAGAAACAATCTCTAAAAGTGGGAATGCATCCCTTAGGGTTCCACACTCTTATAGGAAAGAAAAAAAAATCTCCTAGGATTCCACATTCTCCTAGAAAAGGAGAACATCCTATTAAGATCGCACAATCTTTGGGATTTGAAGAAATTGACTTTTTAGAAAAGGTATACAACTAATATACAACTCGATACTTCCTCTCAAGTTGAGGAATAGATGTCCTCCATTCTTAGCTTGAAAATAATATCATGAAAACTTGAATTGTTCAACCCCTTTATTAAAACATCATCTAGTTGGCTTCTCAATGGAACATATGACGTGCATGCAAGCCCTTCCTCTAGTTTCTTCTTGATGAAATGTCTAATAATTTTAACGTGCTTTGTCTTTTCATATTGAATAGGGTTATGAGTAATATTGATGGTGGATTTGTTGTCACAATAGAGTTTCATAGGACCTTTCCACTTAACTTTCAATTCATCTAGAATAATCTTCAGCTATAACAACTCACACATGCCTTAAACAATTGTTCTAAGCTCTAAATCTGCTGATGATTCAGCGACAACATTTTGTTTCTTGCTCCCCTAAGTCACCAAATTGCCTTTAAGGAAAGTACAGTAATCTCTGGTTGATCTTTGGTCCCCTATAGATCATGTATAGTCCACATTAGTATAGGCTTCTAGGTTGGGATAATTATTCTTGTTAAACAAAATTCCTTTCCCTAGATAGCCTTTTAAGTGATGCAACATCTTATGTGCAGCTTGTAAATGTGACTTTCACGGATCATGTATGAACTAACTAACTATGCTTATTGAGATGCTATGTTAGGTCAAGTATGAGCAAGGTATAGAGCCTACCTACTAGGCTGGTAAATCCTTCTGTCAGCAACTAGTTCTTCTTTCACTTCTCCATGCTTATGATTTGTGTCCATTGGGGTTGAGACTAGTTTGCACCCAATATTTCTTGGCTCTTTCAAGAGATGAATTACGTACGTATGTTGAAATATAAAAATTCCTTCTGAGGATTATGCCACCTTGATACCAAGGAAGTACTTCAATTTTCCAAACTCCTTTATCTTGAATTCCTTTATCAATCGTTGCTTTAATTCCCTTTTTTCTTTTTCATCATTTTCAGTTAAAATAATATCATCAACATACACTAGTAAGTACAATTACTCCCCATGCAACTGTGTACTTGATGAAGAGTGTGTGATTTCATTGACTTTGGTTATATCTTGATACTTTCAAAACTTTAGCAAATATACCAAACCATGCTTTAGGAGATTGTTTCAACCCATATAGCCCTTTTCAACCTACAAACTTTCTTATTTGTGTATTCTTCAAGTTCTAGTGGAATGTTCATGTCGATTTCATCTAGATCTCCATGAAGGAAGGCATTCTTCACATCATACTGCAAAAGTTGCTAGTCAAAGTGAGCTCTGAAGGATAACAAAATCTTCAAAGTATTTACTTTTGCCACTGGGGAAATATTTATTGGTAATCAATCTCTTAAGTTTGAGTGTACCTTTTAGTAACTAACTGTGCTTAATCTCTCTCTAGTGATCCATCAACTTTATATTTTAGTGTAAAGATCAATTTAAGTCAACTATGTTATTCCCCTTTGGTTTATCAAAAGTCTCTCATATCCTTCTCTTCTCTAGCGCATCCATTTCCTCATTCCCTTTTTAACAATGCCTTAGAAACAGTATTAGGAATAGAAATGGTAGGTAGACTTGCAATGAAATTTTTATAGGTTGGTGACAGGTGTTTGAGAGATGCATAGTGAGACAATGGGTGTAGTGGTCTCTTCATGCACTCTAGTAAATTTCTTAATGACAATAGGAAGGTGGGTGTTTCAACTGATTGTGTATGTAGCGGAGGATTAGTTCTTACTATGGACTCATTTCCATAGTTTGCATTGGATTCTTGGACTTGTTTCAATTCTGGAATAGTTGCTCTTTAGGAATACACCTATGAATATTTTGGAAAATCTTAACATGGATGGACACAAGAGAGATTTATGTTTTTTATGGGATACAAATTGGACTAGAGGATGGACATGAGCTTTGGGACGGGCACTTGATGGTCAAGTGGCACAAAAGATTCAAAAATACATCTTTCACCATTGATGTCTTCCCTTGAAGATATGACTTGACATCAGCTGAGGTATAGAACTTTTGTGATGAAAGGTTATAGCACTTTTACCCCTTTCATGTACACATTTGATGACAATGGGATTACGAAGTCAGTGCAACCATATACCCTACGAGTAAAGCCCATTTGAGGTTTTGAAGCTAGGATAATAGGTATTAAGGCTTTCCATGGAACTTCTATCATATAACCCAGGTGAGGCAAGTTTATTTATTATGTGACAATTAGAATTGCCTCCCCTCCAATAGGCTGTTAGAATATTCCCTTGAAACAGTAGAGCATGAGTTATATGAGTAAATGCCATTTTTCTTCTCAATAATCCTATTTTGTCAATGATGATGAGTCATGAATAATTCCTTTTTTTGGAAAGTAGGGTGAAAAAATTTGATTAATATCTAGCATTATCTGACGTAATGCTTTTGATTTTAATCCCAAATTGATTTTGATCCCAAAATTTGATCAATCTGCCTTTGTTGATTAGAAATGTCTACTTCATATAAAATTAACATAAAAAATGTAACAAACATCTAATTACAAGTGTAACCAAGATTCCTACTTTAGTAAAAAGCTAACTACTATTATTACTTGAATAGAACTCTAATTGTCGTTACTTAATTAGGAAACTAACTACTGGTTCTATTATAATTATAGTAAGACAAAGGAAATTACCACCTTTAGGGCCTTTTCTAATCATATAATTTAGTCCCATAATAAAGTCCTAATTCAAGTAGAAAACTAGCAATGAACTACAAAAATCATAGTAAACACATTTTGAGCTTTATAGTTAAGTGAAGTATAGCCCATTTACAATAAAACAAAGACTGGGACACTAAATTAAATTTAATACATGAGTTTATGCTTCCAAATCTTCTCCAACCTTAGCTTGATCATGTTAATTAGTAATTGGTCTTTGTTTGGGTCTAGTAAGCTTTCTAGAATGCTTGTTGAAGCTTGATCTGCGTATATATCTTGAATCAGCGTATTCAAAGCCTCTTGAAGCTTCTTTCTACTAGCTATTCTTTGATTGGTTAGTCATGCTCACATCAAATAGTTTCAATCCTTTTCAATGAAGGGTTCCCTTATTTGAATCCCCATGCCCCTTCTCCAATGCACAAAAGAATTGAAGATCAAAAAGCAAACATGAAATTGAAGTTCAAGATCTATTGAGAAGCCTTCAATTAGAATGTTTAAAAAGTAAAGCAAGCCTGAACGCTTTGTAAAATGAGCTTTATAACTCCTCATCTTTTTGTGGGAATTTATTAAAATTATTGTTTATCAAAGAAAAGTTGAGATTCTTGAGAATATTAAAGAAATTTATGGGAACACTATAATTATTTGAATTGTGGTAATTTAAACTTGAAGACTGCTGACAAAAGTAGAACCTAAAGGTCAAAATTAACGATGAAATTTGTCAAAAACTAGTTAGCATTGCAAATATAGAATGTTAGATTAGGTACTCGTAAAACCTCAAGTCAGGTAATACTTGTCAAATTATGTAGGAACCACAGTCACCAGGTAGTATGAGCATTCCTCTAAGTGGAAATGCATATGAGCATGGAATGCTTGAAAAATTAAATGTGATGAGATAATGTGTACTGAAATATTTTTCAATAGTTAATAGTCTTCTATATTGTCTATTTTTGTAAGAGATGGGTGATCTATGACAGTGATTTCCTAGGAGGCTACCGGTTGTACTACTACTACTCCAGCTGATAGGTAGTACTGTCAGCAAAAGCAGTTATATATCAGAGCAAAAGGCCTGTCTGGAAGGGGGTTAAAGGAAACTTGTTTTTAATCAATGGAAGCCGAAAATATCACCAGTTTGAGCCTGTTTATGAAAAATTAGTTGCATGTCATTTTTCATGCAGGTTAACATGATTATTCAAAATTCATTTGTTTATAGACATAAGAACATAATAGAACGAAGCAAGTCAATTAAGAAGATTAATAGACATTGTAAAATGAAACGTTACTTGGTTTCTTCCTAGGAAATCCTTAATAATGTTAGAATTTGTGACAGTCAATAGGTTAGTTGACTGAATACAGTTTTATTGTGCTTAAACTAAAACCCAACTTATGGTTTTCTGTTGGAATTCATCTTTTGGTGCTTAGTAATCATGTCACATTTCAAAGTTCAAAATTTCCTCAATAAATACTTCCAAGACATCTCCATGATTTTTGAACTTCTTGATCTTTTCAGTCCACCTTTTTCTCCTGCTGCCTCCCATGCGATTGTTTTAATTGACTAATAACCAAAAGAAGGCAACTATCTGTTAGATGTCCACTAAAGTTATTATTTTTTAGGTGGCAACATCATTAAACTCTACAGAGTGTTTTCTTCTGCAATCTGGCTCATCAATTTTCCTGTGGCATGGGAATCAGAGTACTTATGAGCAGCAGCAGCTAGTTGCAAAGGCTGCTGAATTTTTGAAGGTAGTCCCATGTACATTTTTGTTGAAAGGAACATGTGAATGTATTCTATGTTCTGAAAGATAGTATAATGACTAAATAGTTGCTTATATCTCATCTATAATTTTGATAATACTGGTTAAATAGCTAGTTGAATTAACTTTGAATAGCTTGGTTTGGCTTTCAACTGAATTGAAGTATGAGGTCAACTGAAATGGTTATACCTTGAAGAACATATGTAGGTTTAGGTGAAGTAGGGTGAAACTTTTAAGTTCAGATCTGAATTGAATTTTTTAGTTGGCCTTTTTGTCTCTATTCATATTCTTTTCTTATTACCTTTTAAACATGCTCCATGTGGAAGTACTAAAACAGAAATTGAAGCGTTGCAATTAAGTTGATCATTCAAGTATTAATCTTTTGTTTGCTGTCTCAAGAAACAATTGAAGTTTCTTCTCAGATTGAGGGAATAGCCAAGCCGTTAGTATCTCCTTCCCAAGATCAAGAGAGCATCGGTTGAAATCCTCTTTTGGGCGGGATGGGGTTGGGGGTTTGGCAAAATTGTTCCAAGGAGTTTCTTGCACAGAAAAAAGAAAAAAGAGGTCCTTCACATACTGCATATTTTCCTCATTTGTCTTTAATACTATTCACTTATTTCAGCCTGGCGTTGCTGTCAAACATGCTAAAGAAGGAACTGAAAGCTCATCTTTCTGGTTTGCACTTGGGGGAAAACAGAATTACACCAGCAAAAGAGTTTCTCCAGAAACTTTCAGGGATCCCCACTTATTTTCATATTCACTCAACAAAGGTGTCTCTTATTCTGGTTATTAGAATTCTAGTAATTTTGTTCTCTTATTGCACCTTTTGAAAGAAATTACATCTTACAGTCATGCCCTTTAAGTAAATTCTAACCATCCTTTTATGATAAATTTTGCTGCTTGCTATTCCAGGGAGATTTCAGGTGAGTTTTAGTCTTTGTGTGCTTCTGAAAGTTCTGTGTAGACAAATACTTATCAGCCTGTTGTATTCTATTGAGCAGATTGAGGAAGTTTACAACTTCTCTCAAGATGATTTGTTGACAGAGGACATATTGATACTTGACACACATGCTGAGGTATTTATTTGGGTTGGTCATTCAGTAGATCCCAAAGAAAAGCAGAATGCTTTTGATGTTGGCCAGGTAAGCTTTCAAAAATCATTTCTTTCAGATTTTTCCAGCCATAATGTACTTACTGTATTTTACTTTTTGCAGAAATATATAGATACGGCTGCATCTCTCGATGGTTTGCCACTAAATGTTCCTCTGTTTAAAGTCAGTGAAGGAAATGAACCTTCATTTTTCACGACATACTTTTCATGGGATCTTACAAAAGCCACTGTATGTGCTCTGCTATCAAATCATTGTTAAGCTTTGGATGATTTATTATCTTGTCTCTCGATAATTTTTCATGGTGAATGATGAATGCTGGAATGAGTTTGTCGGGCTGCTTCTATAGAGTTGAGATAATTGTAAAGTATGCCGCTACACAGAATCATTACAAATGTTTAATCAAGAAGTATATAATCTTATGTGTTTTAAATCACTGTTCATTGCTTTGTCTTGGTTTCAAATACAAACTATTTAAGTTCGTATAAAATATTTGATCAGATTTGATTGGTCTTCTTCTTAGCCAACAGTTTATTGAAAAAAGTTGTTATGGAGGAAATGAGATGAAGAAACTCTTAAAGTGGGTACCATCAGGCTGTCTGAGAATTAATGGGCATAGATGGAAGAGAAAAAGTGGAGGAAAAAATTAATATATTAATGGTATTTATTCCTAAGAAAAATAGATTAGAGACATATATTCGTAAACATTAAACTTGGAAGAGCTTAGAATTCAGTTGCAACTATAAGATAGCATCAAAAACTGTTATATAGTATTGCATGCTTGAACTGCATCATTGGATATAATCCCTACTTTTCTGAGGATATGCCTTGTAAGAAAAAAGGTCTAGTAGATAAATTGTTGAGGATGAGATTGCAACTGATTAAAATTTTTTCATTTGTCGTCCCTCAAAGAATTTATGTTTTTTGTTCTTGAGATGCGCTTTATTTGTTGCATTGCATATGAAATTTTGCTGTTTCATTTTTATTTATCGATTCCCAATATAAATTTCAGGTTCAAGGAAACTCATTTCAAAAGAAGGTAGCATTGCTCTTTGGTTTAGGACACCAAGCTGTGGAGGTAGATTCTTGGTTTCTTGCTTCACTATGATAATGTGAGAAATGTTGCTATTATGTTTCCAGTGCAACATGTTTATTCTTTTGATTATTTTTCCTTTTTCCACTCTCTTCTCCATTGAGAAGGATATCATGACTCTCTTCCTTTCTCTCTTATATTATTAGCCCTATTATTAATCTTTACAATATTTTCATGGAATAACGTACCTTTTAAAATTGAATGTCATGATCTAGCATTTAGAAATTATATGAATGTGCATCTGTTTCTTGTGAATGTACTTCTTTTTCTCCGTGGATTTTAGCAGTAATTTCTTCATGCAATATTTTCTTTTGATTCTATACCTGCAAATGTTTTGTATAGTGGGGAATATGTCATTCAGATCCTTCCTTCAAAGTTGCAGTTTATAAATCATTTTCTTGTTTCCCCCACACATGCTAAATGTGTTTGTCAGAAATTCTGCATCTGATGTTGGTATTGAGGTTGAATTGTCTTAATTGTACAAGAACCTTGCATGTGGACTCTGTAATTTTCAGACACTAGCAATGCTATGTTATTACATGACAGGAAAAGTCCAATGGAAATCAAGGCGGGCCTACCCAAAGAGCTTCTGCATTAGCTGCCTTGTCATCTGCTCTTAACCCATCTAGTGACAAGTCAGCCTACCCAGTAAGTGAACTGTTTATACGTTTTGTATAAGTATTATTTTCTCCTGTCCATGAATGAGGCCTTTGGATGTTCTTTTAATTGTTTCAGCTTGATACATGTCATCCTTGTGAATTGTTCTTTTTAAGGTAGTAATTTGGTGCTTTCTTTTGCAACTAGTTTTTATTATTAAAGTGGCTTCTCTGAAGCTTTTATCTTAATACTACCGAAACTATCAGCCTGTTGCAAAATGAACTATAAGAGAGAGAGTTCAATTTGTCATTGAAGTACACTTGGCATTTTTTTCTCCATTAAAAATATACAGAACTGACTAGTTTGTTAGATCCCCTACTTAATCTTGTCACAAGTTTTTCAAACTTTTGGTCTCACAATACAGGTTATAGCATAATTTAATGAAGACAGTCAAGAGGGGATGCCATATAAACTTGTGGTCGATACTTTAGATATTATAACCCACTTGGTGAATAGGAAAATCTCCATTGAAATCTGTAATTATAACTGTTGTTGTAAAAGATGCCTATGGAAGATGCTTATGGATTACGTCCACTCCAGGGGCATAGCTATATGTGCCTACCCTACTGTTGCCCATATTTTCTATGTTTATTTCCTTTTACCTTTTGGAAGTTTATTTGGTTTGACATTTTGGGAACAAGAAAGGGAGGAAAGGGGGCATCTGTTTATGGCTTCTTTTCATTTCTATTAACACTTATTTCCATGTGTAACTAACAATATAGTGGTGTTTGGCTTATCTGTGCTATTCCAAACTTTGACTGCTACATACGATGTAGTGTATTTGTACAGCCCAAATTCACCATTGGTGCGTGCAAATCCAATTACCAGTGGAGTGCGTTTTCCTATAGTTTTTAACTTCAATCACTTTTTAGTTTGACACCACTGACAAAGTCCTAACAGTTCTTGTACATCATAATAAGATTCATGTACATCATAATAAGATTTCTCTGACTTGTTAATTGCTTTCAGGTCTCTGGAACCTAAAAGATTTATTAAAATTTGGCATTTTTGTTTATATTTATTTATTTTTGTAAACATTTTAGATTTAATGAGAATTTCCTCAGCTGAGAATAATTTCTAACTCTGCCTGCACCCTTTCTGTTTCCTTGAACATCCCTGTAACACTCAAATTGAATATGTAATTCGTTGAGCTTCTTCTACTTTTTGTGCCTCATAGGGTTTTTCCTGTTACAGTTTCTCTATCCAGATTATATCCTACTCTTTAGTGAAATAATGCCCTGTAACAGAGCTTTTGTATCTGTTAGCAAATTTATTATTTATCTTGTTTCTCTCCGAACAAAATTTGGTACTTTGTGTGGTGATTGTG
>JANZLH020000024.1:1609232-1619617 GCA_026770325.2 Erythroxylum fimbriatum | reverse complement strand
ATTCGTTTTCGCTTCGTTTCGTTCTTTGCTCCCACTTGCGTTTTTCGTTTCCGTTTTGTTCGCGAGGTTGGGATTCGAAAACGGGTCCCAATAGACTCTTTGTGGTTGGATGTGGGTTGGAAGGGATAGCTAGACACGGATAAGTAAATGATATCCTCCTATAACTCATTTCACTATTCCCATCCTACATAAACATTCCAAATCTAAAGGTTCTATGGCACAAGCCACAAGCATGTTAGTATTTTTAGGATCCAATAAATTCAAATTAACAACCAATTGAGTGATATAGGACCCTAATATTAACGGTTTGGATTTCTTGTTTAACATAGATTGAAATTAAGTCAGAAACTAAAATCCCAAATTAACAGGAATTTGTTTGTCTATACACCACAAAAAATAAAATTTAGCCTTAGCAAGTGTATCAGCAGAATCTAATCGCCCCAAAAAATTGTACGCTAAGAGTCGATGTATGATTTTGAAAACAAGATTTTTTAAATATGAACTCTTAGATGCATTGGCATTATATGGTTGAGGATGGACAAACTATTGAGTGCATAGTTCACAGGCATGAAAATCAATATGATAATCATAGTTGGAACTTACAAATGGTTCATTCTTAATGTCATCGGTAAATATAAAACCTATAACAACGTTAAAATCAGAAATACATAATGCAAATTTTGAAGTAAATCACGCGTTAGTATAGACTTTATATTCGATATACAATATGCACAAGAAGGGAGGTTAAATTCTGTCTTCTTTTTCGTGACTATAATCCCCTTTTCAGTTTCTTTGAAAACTTGCTTTTTCAAACTATTCAGTAAGAATATCACGATGTATTGCAATTAACTTCTAAGTACTTGTATAAAACAATAGAAATTCAAAGTTGAGAGTTAGAGAGTAAGAGTCGACATGCAGTTTTATCCTGGTTCACCCCAAACCGTGGACTATATCTAGTCCTCATAATCCTTTATGAGATTTCACTATTCGTCTCAAAAGTACAAGTATTCTTTTCACTGAGCCTCTTCAGGTCTCTTACAGCAAGTATTCTTTTCTCACTTACCCTCTTCAGGCTCTGAGCTTTTCTTCTCTCTACAGAGAAATATTGCGAGCTTTGTTACAGAGAATAATAGCTCTAGAGTTTAGCACAATGAATACAGTGTTTCTCAAAGTCACTAGCTTTCATAAAATCTCCAACTCTTTCAAAATCACTAACTTCTTCAGTCTTCGACTCCGACTCATATTTATAGCCTTCGTCTTCAACTGCTTCTTGATAACCGCTTCTTTCTTCTTAAATCTTGATCTTTGAAGAAACCGTTATTAAGTTGAGTTATGTAACTGACTCAACCTGATTAACCTCCCGACGTGGTATCGGGTCTTCGTCTTAGTTTTGCTTCAGCTTCGTCTTAATTTCTATTCTCTCATTTTCGCTTCCGCTTCGTCTTAGTTTCTGGTTCGTCTTAGTTTCTACTTCGTCTTACTTTTGTCTCCGCTTCGTCTTATTTCTTCTTCCGCTTCGTCTTACTTTTGTCTTCGCTTTGTCTTACTTTTGTCTCTGCTTCATCTTACTTTTGTCTCCGTTTCGTCTTACTTTTGTCTCCGCTTCGTCTTATTTTCTAATATTATTATTATTTGATTTTCATCAAAATTATTAATCGTGAAGTCATTTTGACTTAACAAATGATGCTTTCAATATCTTCTTAAAATACTTTGAAATTGATTTAAAGATTTTAGTGTTCCTTTCCTTTTAAATCTATAAATAATATAAAAAGAATGTTAACTTCCTTTAAGTAACCTCTATATATAGACCTGACTGTAAGCTTCATATCCATTCAATGGTTTTTTTTAGCCCCAAGATTGCCAACTGCTGTTACAAAGAAATATATTTTTATGCCTTATGAAAAAGGTGTAAGACAAAAGATGATTATGAAATTTAGGATTCCTTTTACAAAGAACACAAGTTTTAAAAGAGACATAAGGTAGTCTATTTATGGTTTTAGGAATATACTACAAAGCTAACCAAAGAATTAAGCTTATCTTTCAGATATGTTGCTTAAAACATAATAAAGAATAACAAAGTAAATGGTGATAATAAGAAAGAAAGACATTCTAGGTTGAGGGACTAGAGAAGTTCTTTGATGAATGAATAGAACAAAGGATTTTATTAACTTAGTCAAGATGAGTAAGAGAAGTTGTCATATTATCTTTTATCACAACAAGTGTTCATTTTTTTCATAAGGTCTAAATCCAATTTCTATTTGCAAAAATGATAGACACCTTTGAATTACTAGGAATGAAAGCTCTAAAGTTGATTCTTTAAGGAAGGAGATTAGATAGAATGCTAAAAGGATGCAATTTGTCATTCCAAAGATGATTGTTTTATCTATTTCTTTTTTGGTACATGAAGACATATCTCACCTAACTTCTTAACTTGAAAATTATTCTCCAAGTCTGACATAAACTCTTATTGATCTTCAGATTCGAAAAGTTGTTGCCTTTTATCTTATACATGCGAATTCAATTAAATAAAGTGGATTCTTTATCAATTAAAAGTAGTTCAATCCTTTTAGTAAGGAGAATTTTGCTCAAAATGTAAGAGCCTTGATGCTACGATGCCTTTATCTTAGGCTTATAAACGTCATCCCATCAAATTTTATAGTTGAAGTGATCATTAGAGTATCCAATCGAAAGAAAAATCCTCATCTTTTTTCAATAGTTTTAATTACTCTATAGGAAAGGAGTAAGTGTTCAATCTAATGAATGGGGATGACACTTAAAAATGATCTAACAACTCCTAATTTTCCATCTTAAAAAAGAAAATGATTTGTTTAGTTAGAGATTCTAACTTTTACTTCATAGATAAGAGGAAAGTAGTCAAATATGGAGAGTCAAAAGGGAATAACAGGGAACCTAAGATACCTTGTAGGTGAAGACTAAAGGAGATTATAAAAGTTGGAAAGAGTATCCTGATTAACCTAGGGTAAAGGTCAATATTAATTTTATCGCAAGTGCAAGACGTATCTATAGCTAGCACAGGCAAGTATATGTCGATTCCATAAAGACACTAAATACTAGTAATTACCATTTTTCTATTATCTAGCCTAAAAATTGGATTTTTGGTTTTTAATTAAAAACAAAGCTAAACAAATAAACTAAATTAAGATTAAACAAATTTGAACTCAAGATAAGTAAAATGAGAAGAAAAATCAATATCAAATATTATTGTCTAGGTGATGAATCCCCATAAAAATCCTTGAACTCTTAACCTTTTTATCATGCAATCATATTATTGATTATTGGACCGTGGAAATTTCTATCTTATGTAAATAACTCTCTCGAGACTGTTACCAACTAATCCATCAATTGATTAACATAATCTTTCTAATTAAAACCCCTAAGATTGTATTATCGATTTACAAATTTCACTATTAGGTTTGACCTTAATCTAGATGATTTATGTTGACTTATCTCTAGATTCACATGCAGCTCTTTCCAATTATGGTAAATATATTCATACAAGAGGATTTCTTAATCTCAATCATATGAAATCAAATCATGCACTAATATTCTAGATATATTAGAACAAGAAAAAAATGCATAATCGAATCGTAATAAATCAATCAATATAATTGCAATAAATAAAAGATTAAAACATATTGTTATCTCAAACTTAGGTTCATCACACCTAAACAATAAACACATTTAGTTACTAGTCATAGAAAACAAAATAAAAAAATGCAAAAAACTAATAGAAAATAAAGAAATTATAATTCTAAATCTCCCTTTCTCTTCTATTGAATCTTTTTGCAAGTTTGGATTTGATGTGGCTATCTACTAGATTTCTTGACGTATTCTTCGTGCTTTCCTCGTCCTTTGATCAAAATCATCGCCTTTTTAAGTGTCTTATGTTTTAAAACTAATTAATAATTTGAATCTCCTTTATTTGCCTCTACTCACATCCTTTTATAATAAAATTTAGGGTTTTTAAGATATACATGGTAACTTATAAGGGTATGTGAGAGACAATGCATAATTAAAAACACCTAAATTTGCGATTTCACAAGGACATGGAGACTTACATGGGCAACATATACGGTTGTGTATATCAAGATACACAAGTGAGCAACTCCACACGACCAAAACTAAAATTCTTATATCTTCACATGTTTACAGAGAATAACATAGTCACTGTACACAATCGTGTAGGTCCTAAATTGCTTCAAATCTTTGTTCCATGGAACATTTTCATCTAAATTATTCTCTTTTTGATCCATAAAGGTAAATATAACCTATAAATGCCCTTGAAGCAAATTAAGTACCAAATATACAACAAAACTATAAAATATCAAGCAAAAATATATCAAATATAGGTGTATAATTATAGTCAAATATACATCTATCAAACATCCCCACACATAAAGTTTGTTTTCCTCAAGTAAATCATAATCTAAATTATTAATTTTACAACATCCATCCTTTATTAATCCCAACCTTTCTATCCATATTCTAAATTATCATGTCATATTAATCAAATTAACATACAAGTATAATCAAGTAATCCTAAAACTAATCGTCATAAGTCGATGTTAATAATAATCACGTCAATAATCTTATTGAAGTAAAAAATAAAAATCTTTACACCCTCTCCAAGGTTCACTCAATGCACTCAAGTGTTTAGGGTGAAAAGTATCAAACTCTCAAATCAATGCATAATAAAACTCTTAACCATAAGCTTGCAATATTATCTCATCTTCACCACTTGTATGTAAATTAAAAACCAAAATTAAAAGGTCTTTATAAGGTAGTAATAGGGCTTAGGTAAGGTATGATTGGGATAATAAAAGCTTGATAAATTTGAAAGAAATTTACAAAGGAAACATTACAAGAAACTTGTTCACAAACAATATAGTTTTCATTATAGATCCACTGGTACTATACTTTTTTTCTTTTTTTTTCAATCAATATAGTTTTCAAGCATTCATCTTGTACCACAATTAAAGAAATATTGGACCTTTCAAAATTTCAAGCTTCAAACACTTAAGTAATGTAAATAACCTTTAAGGTTCGAAACAATAAAAAGCTTCAAGAAAAATATGATAAAGGTTAATAATTTAGATTATAATCAATGAAATGATAAAGATTCGAAACAATAAAAAGCCTTCAAGAAAAATATGATAAAGGTTAATAATTTGGATTATAATCAATGAAAAAGGGTAAGGCTCAACTTGGTTATTCCTAAAGGATGAAATATATTAAGGTAATTATCAAAGAAATAGCTTAAACAAGTGTTGAATCTAAGTGTTTTTATCACTTCAATGCTTTTAATTTAACAAATGTGATCTCAATATGCATAATAAGAATAAGTTATATAATTGTTCAACTATGCATGATAACACATATGAAAGAATAAAAGAGTTTAAAAATTCATGTATTTTGCTCTTAGGCTCAAAAGTTCACAAACAAATGGTTACAATGTGTGTAAATAATATGCAATTTTCATTCAAATTGACTTTCTCAATCATTACTAACAATATGACTTATAAAAGCAAGTTATTCTAACTATCATCCTTTTACATACTAATTCAAATCAATAATCAATAAATAAATAAATTATTTATGGACAAATTTCAACTAATTCAAGGTTTCAATCAATAAAATTTAATAACAAAAATTATAAAAAAATTTGAGAAAATCATAATCCCCTTCCCCCACTTAAAATTTTACATTGTCTCCAATGTACACAATATAAGCATGAAAATAAAAAATGAGAAAGTGGAGTTTGGTACTTCCTTAAGTAATAAGGATTTTTAGGGTTTGATTTTCATGATTTTGGAACTATCTATCCCATATGAGATAATAACATCCTTGCAAAATATAAATAAAAAGAAAAAAGAATAAAAGAAAATAAATATGACACAAATAATTAAAAATATGAAATAATATGAATACTAATGTTTAGATAGAAAGAAAGAAATTAAGAAGTATACACAATTCAAGATAAAAAGAAAAGATATAAAATTTAAACATCTCCCTCGTGGTGTGACTCAGGTCTATCTAACGATGGAGTCTTTGGGTTGATGGTCTTGAGTAGTTGAAAGAACTGTTGATAAATTACCCTTGCTAGATGATGAAGGCTGGAAATCGATGCCCTGATGGCTTACCATTAATAACAAATCCATCCATCAATGGTCTCAAGCCTTCCAATATGCTCAACTGAGGTCTTGAGCGTTCCTACCTGCTCCACAAATTCCGCCTATTATAGTTGGAGAGTTTTTTAATTACCCAAAATTTATGCCACCCATCTCTCCAGCCTAGCTATCTTCAGCTGGTCTGGAAGTGGTATCCTAGCCCTAGGTTCTCTCGGACTATCATATACAATTACTGCTTCTCCCATCTCAGCTGTGTTAGCTATGGGTCCCTCTCACATAGAGGGACAACACCATCTTTGGTAGGCATGCGACGCCTACCAATGTTGAATGGAAGTTGAAGCCACAATCACAATTGTTGAAAAGAGCAATATGCAGTATTTGTTAATGCTGCTTTTGTTGAAAAGAAGAACTTCAACAATTGTGGCTCAACAACTGCGGCAGACATCTACAAGCACGCGGTAGAGTGCCTATATAAGGCACTCTCCGCTTTAGAAACAATACAACATACATAAAACAGAAAGAAAGCCAGAGCAAATCAAATGCTCTGAAGTTGGGAAAGATATTCCTAAAGGGTTTGTGAGTGACAAAATAGTGAGGTTAGTTTTTTTAGGTTGGAAAACACCTTGTGAACCACTATTTTGGTTTTATCTCTGTATATCTACTATTTTAATAGTGGAAGAAATATTCTGAGTTTTGTCCGTGGACATAGCCCAAAGTTAAGGGTGAACCACGTTAAATATTATGTGTCCATTTTGCTCATTTTATTTTTCCTTTTCACAAAATACACCCGCTGCACCCAACATAACCTTCATAAGAAAAAGGGGCGAGAGGATTTGCAGAGATCCGATGCTCCTTCATCATCATCATCCGTGTCTAACTTTTTTATTGCTCGATGCTCTATCATTGTGAAAGACATAAAAGAAAAAGGCAACAATTTGGATGCCTTGTGTTGGGACCCGATCTCGGAACCGGACCCCAACCGAAAAAAATGGAAACGGAAACGAAAGACAAAGTGCGGAAGCGAATCAAAAGCAAACGCGTGCGGAAACAAAGCGAAGACATCGAATCAAACCGAAACGGAAAACGAAAGCAAACGAATGGATTGGAGATCATTTAGCGGAAACAAAATCGAAAGCGGAAATCGAAGGAACAGATTTCGAAGCGAAACTAATCGGAAGCAAATCGAAAACAAAACAAACAAACAGTTCAATAGAACCGAAACAAATTTCCGACATCCGAGAACAAATATCTTAGAAAACAAAACTAGTGTGTCGTGTTGGAAACCCTAAAACTAAAACAATCCGAAAATTCGAGATAAATTTTTTTTCTTTTCTTTGCTTTCTTATTCCTTTCATTCTCTTTCTTTTTCATTCTTATTCATCTTTCAAACCAAAAATTATTCTAATTTTTATTCTTATTCCTTGCCATAAAAATTTCGGCAGCATAACGGCTGCATTTTCTAAAACCCAAAAACCTGCAATAAAATAAACACACTTCTATAATTCCCAATCAAAACTCAGAATCATCGGACCTCCCGTCCGGAATCCAAAACACAATCAAACGCAATCTTATACCTAAAGCACTTCTTTAATTCTCAAAACCATAATCTATACTCATAATGAAATTCCATTCATATAAAATTCCATTCCTATACAATTACATAATCATACACAAGTTTATAACTCAAAACCATACATAAATTCATAATTCATATACATATACATACTTCAATGTCATACTCCAGTAACAAACAAAAGTGGCATTTTCAAGCCACGGTACAAAACCAAATACCAAAATCCAAAATAAACATATTACAAAAACATGCAAAAGTCGAACTGACGTCTTGACCGTCTTCCATTCGATCTCCTGCTCGAAAACCTGGAGATGAGGATGAAAGGGGTGAGCTGAAAAGCTCGTGGATAACATATTTATAATTTGAAAAATAAGCAAAAATCATTTCTAAAGCAGTTTGCAATTTATAAACATTTCACATTCGGAATTTATCCAAAAACTCATTTTCAAACTTTTCAAATCATTTAAATCATTCATAATCAGTTTCCACAACTTTCACGGTTGAAAACCTCAAATTCTCTTTTTTTCCCAAAATCTCAAAATTTTCCCAAATCATGCTCAATTTCAAAAACATGAATGCATCACATTATCAATGCATCACAAATATTGACAAAAATCAAAAAGCACATAACATATCAAACGGTTTGGGTCGGTCCAAAACGGAACGTACTGCACATTCCCGCTTTGCGGTCCTGTGCAGCCATAAACAGAACGTACTACACCTTCCCGCATAACGGTCCGGTGTATCCGTGAACTTATGGGAGTCCGAAATCAGAGCTCCATTGCCACTAGCGGCAGGCGGGTGAAGCCTTTAAAAAGAGACAGTGCACTGACTCGACTTATGGGACCTAACCAAACCCACATAACACATTTCATACTTGAAAATCATATTGCCCGAAGGCACATTTCGAAAACTTACTTTTCATATCGCCTCATATTCAAACAAATTGTCATTTCATAATGTCTCCTATATCACACAAATTCATATATCAAAATGCACAATCATAAGTCAAACAAATTTCGTTCATAAATTCCACACTTGCAAAATCTCATAATCATTTTTCAAGCATTTAAAATCCAAAGGCTTTTTAAACCTCAAAGTCAAAGAATACATCAATTTCTCATTCAAAATTAAGAAAGTCACAACTTTATCGATTTTATCAAAATCATCCGAAACAATTGTAGCATCTTTTTTTCAATCACTCGAAAACAATGAATTTAACAATTGGTAAAATCCTTCCGAAATCAATTAATTTAAATCTTTCGAAAACAAAAATTATAAATATTTCTCCATTCTTGAATTTTCGAAATCACACATTTAACTTATAATTCAATATATAAACATATTACCCACCTCAAATCCTTGCTAAAAGCTTGTCCAAAGCATCAATTTTTTCAAAGCCTCATTCAAATCCCTAATTCAAAACAAAAATCCCCAATTTATATCCATCCAAAATTGACCATCAATTGGGGCATAAACACTAAAATTAACCTTAGAAAATCCAATCCCATAACATTCTTAACCTATCCAAACCAAAAACTCACTAAAAACTCAAAGCTCAAAAATCATCTCTTACCTTTTTTTTTCTTCATTTTCGGCATTTCTTGGTTCAAAGTAAAGCTCTTGAGCTCCTCCATCTTTTCCCTCTTGAAACTAGTTCGAAACCCCTATTGAAATCCATCAAAATCGTGCCCTAGCTTTGCTTCTTCTTCTTCTTCTTTCTCCACCGATTCTCCTTCTTCTCTCTTCTCTCCTTTCTTTTGTTTTCTCTCTTATTTCCGTGTCTTCTGCTGCTCAAAAACGGCAGCCCACTTCCTTTCTTTTTAATGAAAACAAAATGACCATTAAGCCCTTACATGAATGCTTTAAAACTTTACCCTTTAAGTAAACTTCCAAAATTGCCCCTACATGTCATTTAAATTCAAGCTTTAGGACAATTTTCTAACCATCCAATTGAAGGAATTTGCCAAAACTTCCTTCTAGAAAAATGTTCCTCATTTTCTTAATTTCATAATGCCGCCAAAATCATTAAATTTGGTGCACTACACCAAGAGTTATAGTCCAAACATCTAGGACTGTCATTATGCTAACACATTTCCAGCAATTTACTTCCATCCGAAAATTGGCAATCTTAGAGGCTGAATTAAAATTCACTTTCTTCATACAAATTGTAGCCCTATTTCTCTAGTTTAATCCAAATCAAGAATCACCTCATTTGGATGAATAGAGAAAAAAGTATGGCCAAAATACGTTCAGATTTTTCTAATCCAAGACTGCTCACTAAACTCGACTTCAATTCAAAAATTAAAGTCTTAGGGGCTAAATTGAAATTCAATTCCTTCATTTGATTTGTAGCCCCAAATCTCTATTTTATTTTGCCTCAATAATCAAATCAATCGGATCTTCACAGATCAAGAATTTCTCAAAATACTGAACCATGTTCAAAAAATTTCCTAACTCACTTCGATTAAATCAATCTCTTTCAATTTAATCTCAAAAATTATAAATTTCTCATCATGATGTAGATAATTGTCTTAGGAATCCAACGCTTAAAAAACCAAGTCAATCGGATGTCGGACGGAGAAATTATAAACAAAAGATTGAACAAGGGTCGGATTAGGGGAGGAGAATAGCAAAAACAAAAGGATTTTTCATATATATAT
>JANZLH020000024.1:1564719-1577804 GCA_026770325.2 Erythroxylum fimbriatum | reverse complement strand
TGATTCTACTATTCTGGTCCCTCCTTATCTACAGTAAAATCTGTAGCCCTAAAGTGGTTGAGATATTTTACTAAATAACAATGAAGAAAACGAGTATGCAATATTTCTTTATATGGATTATCCTACTGAGGTAGGGTAGCCCTTTGCACGATTGTGCGCAAGGCTGAGTTCTTTAATTTCTAGATAGTAGATTAGTTTTGCTCTGCATTGACTTCTTTAAGTCCTTTAGGGTGTAGTTATGCCTTTCGGCATCACATCATTTTGCTCAGAACTATTCGGCATAGTGAACCAAGTCACTATTTCAACTGACTCCATATATCTGGCAAACGGACATTTTAAAGTCCTAAACATCATGTTTGCCATGATATTCTCCTCCATGGTCAAATCTGACTATCTTGATGAATTTTCCCAACTGGTTCTCAACCTTTTTTCCTTAAGCAAGAACACATGACTTTGATGGGAATAATCACCAAGAAATGTCATAATACTTTCAAAATTGCAGAATGCAATTATATGAGGTCTACCGAAATCTTTATGTATCAGACTCAACAAATTAGAAGTATGAGTATAAGTCAACTTACCCTGTGATCGTCAGTACATATTCCAGATTACCTTAATCTAGAATTAGAAAATGCTTTCCTTAATCAATATCTCAATCCTAGCTCTGAAAATGTGTCTTAAATTTTGATGTCACACCATGTATGACTTCTCATTCATCAGGTCCTTCATACCTTGTTTAGCATGATATGAAGAAGTATATGTCTAATTCGGGGTAAAAACACATTCTATATAAACCATATGACAAGAAAGTTACACCTTTATGTCTTGCATTACATAGCAACTATAAAACAGAAGTATTAAATGCAAAACGTTAACCTTCAATGTCTTAATTGATCAAAAGAACAAATATAAAATGTGTCGTGTAAACCCTATGAACCTTACTATAAAGTTCAGTATATACACCCCCTTATAGGTATTCCTTCCATCTCTTTATTGCTGTGAACCATAAATTTCTCAATCCATTTATTTGGCTTTATCCAGGATATGAATTACTACATTGTGGAACCACCTTGATCAAATGTTCCACTAAATAGTCACCTACACTTAATGCGACTATCGCAAATTAAATTCATAATTGATAAACCAAAGAATAACCTGATGATTTCAACCTTCCTTTTAAACCTCATACTTCTGGTTTCTTTATATCTAAAGGGCCTTTAACAGAACTGGTTTGACCAGCGTCAGCATGTGGAGAAGATTTGAACTTCTACCTTTGAACTTAATGGGCTTCATCTTTGTCTTCCCTCAAGTTGCTTTAAGGACTGTAGGAGTAACAACTTGAGCTTCTCCACCTCAGCAACACAACTGAATATCAAAGTGTTGAAGCCTCAATATCTTCACCTACTGTGAAAATAAACCATTCTTGATAAGTACTCCATTGCTCCCCTTTTCCTCTGTATACTTTATGGAGAACAATACTTTCATCAAGGCACTTGTCTCAATACCAGATGAGACAGTGTACCTCTGGGAGACTTTATCAAGAAACTCCTTTGCTATGTCTGTGTCCGGAAGTCCACTTTACAGATTGTTAGGTACGGATTTCTTAATGGTCGTCAGATGTAATTTGTTAGACCAATCCTAGGCTTAATCGGCTGCTTTATGAGCTGTCGAGCTCATGGATATAATTGGAGATGGCTTACCCGTCCATATGGACATTTTAACCACAACTATCTCCATAACCTTCAAAACATCCTCCGTCCAATTCCTTATATTGTAACAGCAAGGGTTTCAATAGTGATACTGATTTGGTTGACTGGAAAAGTGACTTCTAAATAATAATCTTTAATTCAGCACTGATATAGGACAACAATGATACTAAAGCCATTAATAGTATCTTTCCTAAAAATCCGATCACACATATTATGAAACACCTTAGGCTGAATACATAATATATGCAATTAAACTTCCACACATACAAGCGATCGGAGTACAAACCATCAACTCTTATGACACTACCACCTTTGGGTGAATAGATCATTTGAACAACAGCCTTCCTCCATCTATTGCCTTTATGCACATCTCAAAATTTTATGTAAGGCCAACACTTTTAAGCAGAATAACCAAATATAAAATCAGAGACATCCCCCAGCATGTAAGTAAAACAATTTAAAATATTGACTTGAAAGGCCACTTTGGTGACTACATTCTCATCAGCATCCAAAAAGTCTGCAAACACAAGGGATACATCTTTTTGTCATCCTCACATCCTTTATGGGCATAACATCTGTGATAATGCAACCTCAATAAATGCAAAATTCTGAATGCACAATTTCATTGTCACACACACGTGCTAAAGACATTCTCCGAAAACTTTATTTGAGACCTTCGTAAAAGAAAAATCTTAATAGAGTGACTATCGTGCATCACCGGATACTAAACCGACCTCCTCAGACACGAGAACCTCATATATCTCCCTTATGGCAAGTTCTTTGCGTGAAAATTCACTCAAAAATTGCTTCAGAATGTCTCAATTCCTATTTCCAATTGATTATCGTGTAATCCCAAACACTGAAAATGAGACTCGAGACACGAGACCCTCATGTATCTCCCCCATACGTAATCCGAAGCATGAAAATTTAATCGAAATTGGATTCAGAATACCTTAATTCCTTTTTCTAGAGTTAAACCTTAATTTATTACTATTGTAATAAATCCTGAAAAATAGAAAAATGTTACTTTATAAATTTTCCAGACCCGGAAACTAACCCAAAACACCCTGGGGTACCTTACGGAAAATCTGAAAATTTTGGGGTTTCTTATTTCTTCCTACTGTAGATGACGTCAGCATGACATCAGCGGACCGATGTCCGTGCGCTTGCGCTTGCGCGACACACACGGGACCAGACGCGCTCCAGATGCGTCTAGCGCGTGGGTGTCACGCGCTGTTCACATGCAGCCACATTTTCGCCACGTGGACAGCCCGTGCACGCGCCCGCAGTTCCATGCTGTCTGAGAGTCGCGCGTGTGGCGCACACACGACACGCATCGCCCAGTGGCTGGAACCGCATGTTGGCACGTGTGCCACACGAGCCAATAGTACGCGGCTCCTGGCCGCTACTAGGACACGAGCCCGACGGTCTCCGTCGCCCTCCGACGTCGGAGGCAATTTTTGACATCTTGGGGCTTCATTTTTAGCTCCGTTCAGCCCGTTTTTAACCCGTTTTTCGTAGCTAGCCTTATGTATACCACTTTTACGCAATTATATATGTAATAAAACTGAAAAATGAATAAAAAACGGAGGAAAACCAAATGAGATGAAAAACTGAAAAACCTTCGTTTCCGGCAATCCGATCACATAACTGCTCTGATACCACATGTTAGTACGTAGTGGGAGCCTTATTACGTACCCTGGATTTAAATGAAAGGATTAAAAACGGAGGTAATGTGCAATACCTGGATTTCGGTTCCATCTCTATTTTCGATGCCGATTCCGTGCTCCAAATGTCTCCGAATCTCCCGAGGCCTTTAGCGGAAAGTGCTCACCGACTCACGGGCAAGGCCTTTCTACAGTTTCCTAAAGTGTCGAGCTTCCCTAACGGGTTAGGAATCCTTATGCTTGTGAACGTTGTCTGAGTAACTATAGGAGACCTTAACCTTTATATAGCTTCCATATCGGGCTTCCCTATCCAAGACCGATATGGATCGGTCCACACTAATTGGGACTCATTTTCTACCCAAACTTCGACCCATTAATCTAGATCATTTATTGGGCCACTTAATTATCTTTACCTAGATCAAATGGCGTCACTTAACCGATAATTAATTTAAAAACCAAAATTGCAATTAATGTTAATCCAACTTTATGAGACACGGAAAAAATTGTCCCTAAGGACAAAAATGTCTTACATATTGAACATCAAACTATTGTGATTTCCCATTTCTTATCGTGAGTACCATTTTATGTGGGATGCTGCTTAACTTTTGCAGATCAAAATCAAAGAAACTAAAGACGTAGCTCTTGAATTTATAAAAAACATTGTCATTCAAAGCCGCAAACAAAAGAATTAACAGGTTTGAAGTGAGGAATGAGTATGGTTTAGGGTGGCCTGAGCTTTATAAGGAAGCTGATAAGGAGGACCCCAAGCCAGTGCTTGATAAGGAGGACCCATCTAGCCGATCCTTTCCATCACCGCCCACTGTCGCTTCCTAACCTCGAGTGTTTTTTGGCTTATCTTGGTCACCCACCTACCACCAAGGCCACGCAATATTTTGTGAAATATTGAACTTTCTGCGATTATTGCCGTCGAGAAGGTGTTTTCTTAGACTTATATGGGCGTGTATGAAGAAGTCGAATAAATATTGTTAGTCCCAAAGCTCCTCCCGCTCACGATCCCAGGTCTCCTCCCAACTTCGTAAGGCCGCTCAAGATCCCAGGTCTCCTCCTAACTCTGTAAGGACTTTGACCCGACCCGTATCGCTACATTTTCTGTAAAAAGAATCGTTCGCGCTTTAAGAAACTTCTGGTTTCCTAGTCAAATGTGATGGTAAAGATTCTTCCTTTTGGTTCCCTCTGTCTCCATTTTCTGCATCACCTTCCTTTGAAAATTTTCGTTTCTCATTTTCTCTTTAGTTGGTTAGTTTTGCTCCTCAGTCCAGTCACTTTAGGTGGTTATTTCCCGTTTTTCATTTCACATGTCCAAGGTAGTAAAGATATGATTTTTACTAGTTGATCTTAATGGGTATTTGGATTTATTTTTGAAGAGGTGGGTTTTTTCTTTTTGGATCTGCTTAATTGTTGTTCTTTGTTTCGTTAGTTGCTGATTATTGTGATCTTTTGACTATCCAATATGGTGTTAGTTAGTTAGTTAAATTACTTCACATGATTGCTTAAGCGACGACGACGTCTAAGCGATGCCAATCTCTATTTTACAATCTTAAGAGCAAGTATGAGTGCGTACGTATGACCAGTACGTGAACTCTGCTTTTGCGATTTTTAATGGCTCTTGTTGTTCAGTTTTTCACCTATGTTTCAAAAGGAGCGTAACTCAACTTTTCCAGTTCAAGATGTGTACTTTATGTCTTTCCTCTAATACTCAATTCCAAAAGCTCCATCTTTTTTAGTTTCTTGTTGATTTTTTTGTGGGAAGGAAGGAGGGAGGTTCGTTTTGAATAATCTTTTGAGTGTGTTTTCGCATAAAGGAGGTTACGTTTTGATAACCCATCTTTTCCTTTGTTACGTACACATTCCAAGAAGCTTGCTTTACTTTTTGTTGATGTTGGTTTTAATTTCGATCTGTTTTAGTTGTTTGGAGATTGATGTGTTGGAGCTTGAGGTAAAGGATATTGGGTTTTGTCACTTTTTAACTGGAGGGTTTCAGTTTGTCGCTATTATCTCTTAAATATGGTTTGCTTATGCTTTTGTTTATGTTGCTATTTTTGTTTTCAGTGGCAGATCTGGGTTTATAGTGCTACTATTAAGGTTGAGATCTACTATATCTTACTGGATTGGTTTTAAAAGTGTTTCTTTGTATTGCATGTTGCTGATTGTTTTTTTTAAATTAAGAGTATAAAGTGCTTGTCTTTACATGGTGGATCCAAATACTGGAGTTGCAATATATGAATCAGATGATATAATAAAATATTTGGTTAGGAAATATGGTGATCGAAGCATTCCTCTCATGCTATCACTTGGTCCTCTAATGGTTTGTATATAAATCTTATACTATTCTTCTTAGAGTTTAATTCCCATAAATGCATTTTGGTTGATAATCGACACCAAAATCGTGGTTGAAGTTAAAGCGCTTGAAAAGATTTTGGATATTGCTCGGATGAAGAGAGGAAGGTTAGCCAAGCTATGCGGTGCTTCTTCAACTGTCAGCTATCCAAATTTTCAAGTCCAAGAAAAGATTGACACACACAACTCAGATAAATGGTGAGCAGAACTTTGCATTGCATCAGGTATAAGCATAACTTTGCACCGCATCAGGTATAAACAAAACTTTTCAATATATAAGGTATATTTGTCTTATAAATTTCTTAAAACTTTGTCTTTTAGATTTGCATCTCCTAATGAATATATGTTTTTTTCAAAAGTTGTTTAAATTTTTTATTTAATTTTCATTTTTTACTCTTTAACCTACATCATTCTTTTCTTGTCATATCTACATTTGGGTCTATCGGAAACAACCTCTCTACTATGTATGAGTAAGGCTGCAAACTATCAGACCTCCCCAGACTTCGCTTTATGCGAGACTTCGGACTGGATGTGATGATGATGATGATGATGTATTAAATTAGAGAAGTTGTTTTGATAAGCCAAGTCTAATTGTGAAGAATTAGAAGTGATATCATAAGATTTAGTGTGTCGTTTGTTGTTTTCTCAAGACTTGAACACGTGCCATTAAACTGATAAAAAAGAAACCAACTTATATAGTTGTAGTTGAATATATAAGATGTTTTGTCTCTACTTTCCACCAATCAAAAGCATAGCAGGGCCTATGTTTGGTTTTAAGGTTTAAATCGTAATACTTTTACACTTTTACTGGATAGTGCTGACCTGGCCCAAGCACGTTTACAAAATCTCTCGCCATCCCTTGCTCCTCTCTCGCCAAAACCGATCCCTCAGTCCTTAGTCCCCTCCCAATGGTATCTCTCTCTCTTTCATCGACTGCCAAAATCATCCTTTAGCTCTTCTTCCTCTATTGTGAATTTTGGATATAAGTTATATCTTCCTGAGTATCAAGTTCCTGTATCAAGAGGTGTGTCTAAATGCAATATTGGGCTTCCCACCGTTAATATCTAGAATATTTATTATTGAGTTATCCGGATCTTCATTAGCAACAAGTTGTACACTCACAACCTAATCATTATCCACTGAAGTAGATTCAACCCCCAATAATTCATCTTGCCATCCAGTTTGAAAAAATTTTCCTGTAAGAACCCATTTATTGGTTGAATTATAAGGCTTTTAGGGATATGTCACCTTAATTTCATAATTTTCAATCTCCCTTGTTTCACCCAACTTGAGAATTGGTAAATGATCAAGTAGTATAGCCTTCCTTTTGACCTCCACGCATATTTTTCCATACCCAATTCGCTCCATCCTGGATGTTTGAACAGTCATACAAAGAGGCTTACCTAAAGAACTTGCTAAAAAACTCAATCCTTCAATTGTCCAAAATTTTAGTGGCAAATTATGAAACTGCACCCATATAGGAAAAAATTCTACACATTCCCTATCAAATGTTATCCCAGGTTTCCACTTCTGAATAAACATGAGTTGGCCCCCTATATGTCAAGGTTTTATTTCCAGTATTTCATTCAAATTACTATCAACAACAAATTTAAACAAAATAGTGTCGTCATCTATGAGTAAAGTTTTTTCCAGACCTTTCTTACCCCATTGTGGAGTGGCTATATTGTTACGTATTAAAGTTAGATAGGAAATTGAGATGTTGTATTGTACCAATTTTTTGATGTGAATATTTATGGTAAGATTAGGTTTAGAGTTTTGTAATTAATGGAATTAAATGGAGTTAAAGCTATTATTGTCCTTGCTGTAAGAAATTTAATAAACTGGATAGTCTCTTGATAGCTTAGGCATGAAAGTAAACGTTCACTAGTCTAATACAATCTACCAAATACCTGACAACTATTTCAAGTTTCTAAAACCTCTGGCAGTAGAACATGTTGGTTTATTCTGACTGAGCAAAACTATCGTGTGACGTGCTTTGCTAATGGGAGTGTTGAACTTTTGCTCATACTTAAAGTCCGAAGCATCAATTTCTCAGAGTTATGACTAGTATTCAGTTCTCAAAATAAGTAGGTTGTTTTACTATCTTATGTGTGGATTGAACAAGAAAAAATCCTCTGTATCACTTACTCTATTCTAATTTTCGTTCCTAATATGACGTCTTTATATATACATTTAATATAAAACGACATCATATTAAGGGCAAAAATAAGGTTAAAATAGAGTAGTTGAAATAAAGAATCTGAACTTGAATTGAACATATGTACTCTCGTGTATAGAAGCAAAATTTTGACATTAATCACTACAAGACATCTCTTGTAGTAACTAGAATATATCTTGGTACTTTTAACCAGATCCTCAGTGGGACAGAGGATCTGAGCCCCTTTTAACCTTGTAGTTTCAAATTTTTAGGTTCTCTTGTAAAGATAAAAGCTGTTAAAAATGTTCACTTCAGCCCTACAACTGATAGCTCCAATTCTCAGGAATATCGAGACATCACATCCAATATTGGTTTGCCCTTAGGCAAGGCATCACTAACATTTTATAGGCACGAAACAAAGTAAAAGGAAAGGCTCAAATCAATAATATACAAATATATAGTGTCTAAAGAAAACTCAACATTCAATTCCCTTGTAGGCCTCTTTTCAATTAAAATACTTCAAGATTGTCATAATTTCTACAATCATAAATATTTAACAGAGAGATTGATTGCTCATCTATTCTTAAATTTTCTAAATTGAATGCATTTGATAAATGTTTATACTTATTCAAATTGCTAATATTATCGTGAATATAAATCTCATCACTTAAATTTTCATTAGGTTGTTCAAAACCATCTTCATATAATTTCACATAATTTTCATTAAAAGAGATAATATTTTAACAAATTTATCAATAATTGTTTTTAGGATATTAAGACTCTTTTTGCCTTTTTCATTTCTAGGAAAGTACTTTTTAGGCAATGTTATATAAAATAATTATAACACAATTGAACTATAAAAAGAACAAAAAGATGTGTATGGAACTGGAAGAAGTCGGTAGGTACAATAAAACAACAATAAATTGACAATTTATCACAAAGATTTATTAATGGTGTGTGTGTGTGTGTGTGTGTATATATGCAACAAAAAATAAAGTGCCAAATTTAATATCAAGAATAACAAAAACCTAGAAAAAACTCTACAGATACACAGAATCTGGAGAGATCTAATAGTACACAACCTTACCCCTAGCTAGTAGAGAGACTGTTTTCAAATGACCCATAAAAATCCTATATTAAAAATGAAAAAATAAATAGTAAACTTTTATAATAAAAGTTATCATACTAAAAATTTATTTTCAACTTTTCAAGCAATTCTAAAATATCGAAGACTAACAATGATCCACTTTTCACCAAAGAAAATAAAGATTAACATTAGTAGTCACATTATAAAAATATTGAAGTCATATTTCATCAATAATTTACAAAATTAAATTTATAAACTTATAAATCAGAAAATACTAATTATGACTTAATAAATAAAAGGGAGATAAATTACAATTGAAGAAGAAAAAGAGGGATAAAATTATCAAGTATGATATATATGAAATGAAAGAGAGAAAAATTACCCCAATAAACTTTAATTCAAATTAAAATTATGCCTAGAATTGTAATTGATAAATATCATATATAATCAAATTGGTATTTATTAGGAGGAATTTCATCTTGAAACGCTCACTTACATTGTTGTTTTACCTTCTAAAAAGAAGTTTTCGTATGTATGATGATGAACCATTTTTTTTTTTACCAAATTGAGATTGATGTTTGCCTCTTTTCTCAAGTGAAAAACTCTTTTATTCTAAAATAATTTGTAATCGATCTGCCTCTAATAAGCCTACGCCTGGGGGAGGCCCTTTCTATGTTTATCCTACAAGGGTATTCTCAAGTCCTTAGAGTTTACATGTGTCCCATAAAGACAAATATTTCACGAAAAACTTATTGTTATCAGGATGATCAAAATGGCAACCTATTGGTGACTGAGTATGGGTTATGCGAGTATAAGGACCATCAAACAATGTTAATGCAAGAAATGCTTGAGAATTCTGCTCCTGGATGGCTTCCATGACCAGTTGATGTCATAGTTGAGGATCATTCATGCAAGCCAGGGGATCATGTGGCTGTTATCGGGGTTTACATAGAAGTATCTGGGAAAAGCAAAGGCAGCGTGAATGGGGTGTTCGGGTAGCTCCAATATTGAGTTTAATGTTATCGTTCAAACCGTTTATGTTTCTGCTTTAGAAGAAAATTTTTATCTTGTTTGATACTTGACAAGTGACGCCACATGCAGGAATGTTCTGATAGCTAATAATGTTGGGGAAATAATTCTACCCCTTAAAAATTGGAATTAATCACGTACTAACTGGTCCTAAAAATCAGACATTCACAAGTTTTTGAAGTGTTATTCAACACTCCCCTCGCTTCAAATTTGCATACTCCAAGTTTCTATGGGAAGTAATTATGTTTGGCCAATAGAAGTGCTTTGGTCAAGACATCTGCAACTTGTTCGTTAGTCTAACAAAACTTCAAATCTATATCTCCTTTCGCGGCTAGACTGCGAATAAAACGATGCATTATATCGATGTGTTTTGTTCGGCTATATCTCCTTTCTAGAGAGTCTTTATCTTTTACTTCTTTATCAGATATTTTTGTAGTTAAGCCATCTTTATTAATCAATTCCCTTAGGTTTATCTAGGTCTCCATTCTTATTGTCACCATGATCCAAATTAGTGAGTTGTTGGAATTTACAAGTGGAAAACTTCCTCCCGATTGGTTGCTAAGTTTTATTTGGTTTGGGTTAATCGGGCCTTGAGGAATAAGAGACAAAAACTGAATCTTTAAATAAGGCTCTATTATCGTTTGAGCTTATAAGAGGGACTTATTTAGAGAAAAGTTTTTATGTATCCATTAAAATACAAACATGCACATAACTAACCCTTTTTAGACTAACTCTAACTTCATCAAGATAAAGGAGCTTACCTAGGAAACTAGCCAAGTGATTGATCCCCCTAGTTGTCTAATATTCCTGTGAAATATTATAGATGTTCCCCTACAAAGAGACTTGCTTCATTTTGATCTTAACAAGTTATAAACTAGAATTTTGTTTATAAGAACAAACTAGAGTTCTTCCATTGTTATCAGGATAAATTATTATTTATTGTTGGACATATTGAGCAAACTCATGGTCGCCTTAACTCAAACATATTTAACCTTATAAGAGTCCTACTTAACTAAATATATGTGATTTGGATGAGCAATCTGATGATCACATGAATTTAGAGACATGATTAGGATAAGATATGTTTTGATATGAGTTGTCACCTGACGGATCTAGGAGTCACATAAGATGTGATTGAGAAAGTTATTATATAGCTAATTTAAGTTTAATTAGTGTATTGAGCAAATTCAAAATCAACTAAATTTTATTAAGATTCTAACCTACAAAAGAGATTAGAGTAATATTTCTAGAATAGTAGTAAGGAAATTATTTTAAATAAAATCATAAGAGTATCCTAATAAATGATTAAATTATTAGTCTTATTTGATTGTTATGACATATAACCTATTACTTGTTTTTGTTATATATTTTTTATTCTTAGCAAAAATTACCTTTGTTTAGTATAGTTGATACTAAGATTTAATACACCAAATTAATTCAACATATGTTAGGTTTGAGTTATGTATCCATTATTTGATTTTGTTATGATCTTTGTTAAGGATATTGTAACAAATTTGTATAGATATGTCAACATTATATAGATGAAAAAATGTAAAGAAATTTTGAGCTGATTTATGTCCTATAAACTTTAGTGGCAACATATAAGATAGACATCAACATGATGATAGCATGATGAAAATAGTTGCATGGAGCTAAAAGGTGTAATACCTTGATGTAATTATTCTATCAAATTTAACTCACTAAAAGCACAAACATGGAATATAATTAAAGGCATTGCTTTGGATATGATAATAGTTGTCACTGGAAGATTTATTGATTGCATGATTTTTCTTGTCAATATATAATATGATAGAGATGATATATATTTCTAATTCATGCTTTTAAGTATTTGATACTGAATTTGGACTCAAAAGTACTATACTGTTCAAATCATTATAGGAAATATGTTGTTGAGTAAAAGTATTTGATTGTAGCTTATAAAAAATGCTTATATTTGTTGTATTAATGGAGACTTATGCTTAATATAAGTAGTAAGGGAGACTAATGTTTCAATAGATATTAATAGAGCGTAAAAAATACTAGTATGCATTATTTGTTTCTTTATGAACAAAGTGATCGATCTTATTGAATATTGTCTAGAAATATTTAAACAAATGTATAAGTGCTTGTTATATAACAATTGACCCCATATGAGAATTCTATTTGAAACATTACTTATATGTCTATAAAATTTCTCATTGTGAAGATTATATAAGTGATCCTTTGAATCAAGATCTAAAAAGTATCCGATATAGGGATTGTTATATTTTAATACTACTTATAATCTATTGTAGTTAAGGATAACTCATCAATAGTCATTAGATATAATATAAACTATATAGAGATAGTTGATAGATCAATTTAGGACTTCTCACCCTAGAGTTATTAAGAAGAATGTTATATTGTTCTTAATTAGTATTAAATTGAGAAATCATTAGCTAAGGTGGAATGACACAATAAACAAAGTTTTCAAATTTCATTAATAGAATTAAATATTAATGATGGAGAACTAAGATTATTAGACTCATATAAAATAGAAATTGATTCCATGCTTTGTATCTAATCGAAATATCGTATGATGAAATGATTAAATTATACAAAAAAATTATGCATAAAAAAGTTAGTCAAAATTACTTTAACATTCTTAAATATTTGGACGATCATGATGCATTATCAAACATCAATCTTATTATATGAATATAAATTATTTAATTTGAGAATTAAAGATAAATTAAAATTATTTAATTTATTTAATCTTAATATGATCTAGAGTTATAATTTATATCTATTGCCAACAAATTTAGGAAATTAATGGGTCATACACAAATAATGGTTGAGGAGACAAAAAAGTGATTTAATCAAGTTGAACTTAATTGTAAAGTTTGAGAAACTTTATGATTAAATGTGAAATATTTAATAAATAATGATAAATGTATAAGATATTAGATTTTATTTGATGCAATTAATATTTAAATAAAATTAGTTATAATTCTAATTAAATTATAATTATAATTATAATTATAATTAGAATTTTATTTCAATTAAATTACTAATAGGTTTAAACTCTATTATGAATA
>JANZLH020000024.1:1529434-1539893 GCA_026770325.2 Erythroxylum fimbriatum | reverse complement strand
CAACAACAAAATTCCATTAAAAATCAAACACAAAATCAAAAACATACACCCAAAACAATCGGGTCTTCGGTGAGGGTTGTCTGAGGATCGGGTCTTTCTTCGGTGGTCGTGTGGTGCGTCGACGACGAGGAGGACGGAGGAGAAGGCGGCAAGGAGCGGTGAGGAGACCGATCCGTCGAAGCCTCGAAGGGAGAAACGTCGAAGACTTGAAGGAGGACTGGAGAACTGGATGAGACGTCGACGGCGAGGAGGAGACGGCGACGCCCAGGCGAGACACGGAGAGAGACACCGGAGAAGAGAGGAGGCGTGCGACGTGGGAGAGAGGAGGCTGAAGAAGAATCCAGAAGTCAGGGGGGGTAGTTTTAGGTTAAAATTTTCCGAAAATTGCAAATTAGTCCTTGCAATTTTCGAAATTTTGCGGTATTGGCCGGAATTGAAGGTTCCGGCCGGTACCGCCCGGTAAACGCCGGTACTGGCCGAAATTTGACCCCAGTACCGACGTTTACAATTTCGTACCATTTTTTGGCCGTTACGGTACCTTCCGGCCGGTGCCGGCCGGAACGGTACGAAATCCATATCCTTGTCTCAAATGGCAAACATTGGTATAATAATAATAATAATGTAGTTAGCGGGTAATAATTGGTATTTTGGTTTTTTTAATTATTAGTTTATTATTCTAAATTTATATTTTCAAACTAAACATTGGTATTGTATTATCGTTAGAAATTCTTAAAAATAAACCAAACTAAATAACAGATATTCTGTTATATTCATCGTCTATTTTATTTTTAAAAAATTACCATTTTATTTCTTATCTATTCTTGCAGGTGAACCAAACACTTTATTAATATCTCGAATAATTATATGCTTTGCAGTCAAGCCTTTCAATCAATCAACCACCCACTCTTTGATTATAGTTTCTCCTTATTCAACTGGCCGAGGATTCAAATCTTCAGCAACTTTATAATTCTAAACTTAACCTAGCAGAGCTTCATTACAATGTTAGGACTTAACTAAGAAGACAAAGATATCCTGTCTCTATATCAGTAGTTAAGTTTTGACTTTTAAATAAAATCTTTTGACTGATTTAGTAATGTTATCATGTAGAACTAATTTCCAATTGGTTAGACTAGTTTCTCCTCTCATGCTATACCTATTCTATTTATTTATAAAATTTATTTAATTTCTAAAAAGGAATAATGAGTTATAAATGGTATATCTCTTAGAATTATATGTAAAAAAGTATGGCAAGACAATTATTAATAATAAATATCTTATTGTTTATTCCAATATATTATAGCTAAGTTTTTTTTGAAAATATATTGTCTTACCTTGGCAAAAGCTATTACACAAATCCTTATAATGAATCATATTATCTAAAACAAATTAAACTAACTAACCAGTACACAATTTAATTACAATAGATAGCATTATAACAACCAGTTCGCTTTGAGTTCTTAGCTAGCTAAGCTTTGTTTGTCATTGGCTATAATGGCAGCTCTATCCCAGTTTGCAATTTGCTCCGCAAGTTGCTGTTTACTTTCGTCTATACCCTTGTATATTCTCCTATTCAGGGATGGATCCAAAAAAAGTTTTAAGTGGGGGCAAAATTTTAATAGGGATGAAAATTTATTTTTAATGGAGGCAAAATTTTAATGAGAGTAAAATTTTATTTTTTTATTAGAACAAAACTTAAAATAATAATTTTTATAGGAAATTTGTTGGTTGCCCCCACTTGCCCTCATTATAGATCCGCCCCTGCTCCTATTTCTTTCTCCCCAAATGGAGTAAATGGCTATCTGAAAAGCAGTTTTAATAATTATACCATTCCTGTGACCATGTTTAGTACACCTTATGATTAGATTCAAAGTCTCCATCCACTCAAAAGTGTGCCTAGGTAGTTGTAACATAACCATAAGTCTGCTCCAAATTGCTTTACCATAGTTACATTAACAAAAGAGATGGCTTTTGCTCTAAGTTTAAATTATACTTTATTAAGTATGTCCAATATTTTATAAATAGAAAAATACAAAATATACAATGTACTTCAAGTAGAATATTTTCACAAACTTAAAAAATTATTGCAAAAACATTGTCAAATTTTTTGATCTTACACAAGAACAAGTCTATTATACACAATTTATGTTATGTGAGGGACAATTAGTCAAGATTATTGGAGCAATCTATGTTTTATGAATCATATTATTAAGTACTAACTTTTTTTAATTTGTCTCACGCTTTGTAAAAGTTTATCATTTTATTCCTTTTCAATATAAGAATATTTTTTTTATTATTTTTAGTTCTTGATTTTTTTCAATTTTGTACTATTTCTTTTATGAGCTAAATCTAGTAGTACGAGCATTATATAGTTTCATTATAGTTTTAACACCTCATAAACTATGAATTTTTTTAATACTTAACTCTTTTAAGTTTTAAAAGCATTTGGTGCATTAAAATTATTTTTTCAAGAACTTTTTTTTAACTAAAAGTAGAATCTTCTAATATTTTATTTAACCATTAGGTAAAGAGCTTTGTTAAGTTTGAGGTTAAATAAGGCTTTCTCTACATTTGCAACATTGAAGGGCCTAAGCTAGGATTCCCCCTCCTAGTTAGTAATATGTTGTTTAATAAAATATTTTAGAACTTACACAGAGGAATAAATGTTAGAAGGAGCGCTAACTATGTTTGTGAAGTAAGTGAATGTCTTTATTAATATTTTAGCTTAAGATTAAGTATATTGTCCATTTTCCTTTCTATGATAATCAATTTTGTTATGATTTCCCCTTGTTGAAGCCACTACATTCTTGATCTTTTCTTTAAAAAAGGAAAAGTTTAGTTTTATTGCTTAGATGTTGTTATAAAAGGATACATTTTCTTTATTGTGTTTGTTTACATTTATTGGAGATTATTAAAGGTTATCTTAAACTCTAATTGGCTTTACCTTAGCATTTATCTAATTAGCTTTACCTTAGCATTAATGACATCATGATGAGTATAGCCATAACTTTTGAGAACGATTAGCTTGAGTTCTTCCTTGATTTTTATTTATGCCTTTGGAAATCATAACTTGATCCCCTAGTTATTACTTTTTCAAATTCCTTAGCTTTAACTAAGAAATTATTGAACCTAAATGAATTTTTCCCTTTAGTGATTTGAGATCAAGTTGTGAACTACAATAGGGGTGTGATATGAGAACTTAGGGTTATTGAAAGATGCCTTGCTTTTTGGGAAATATGTTAGCCATTATGAATTGACCAGAGCTCTATTAAGCTTCTTTCTTAAATATCATCTCCCATTTTACTTATTTTTCTAGGTATAAAAGTTCCTATTCATATTTAAATCATTAATCTTTTCATGTGTCATATAATTACATATATCTTAAGAGTAGTTTTTAATGTATGTTCTCCCTACCTATAAAGGATGAATTATGCTGTTAAACATCTCCAAAAATGATCTTAAGGGTGTTATAATGAAATTAATTTCCTGTAGCTTATTGCATAAGGACATCTTTTGAAATGCAAGATTAAAAGAGTAAACGAACATGAACTAGAGAGTAATAATTTCTTGCAAAATTCTTATAGATTAGTGGATAAACTAATCAAAGATAATTGATTGAAGAACCTTAATTTTGTTAAGTTCAAAAGTATAAAATAATACGCCATTATAATGAGAATAATGATTAGAAATAATGGACTGGTGCTTCTTTAAGAAGTTTAAGTTCTTTAATTTTCTTCTTTAAGCTTATTTTCAAAAAGACTAATAAGGAAAGGTTTGATATCTTGTAAGTAATCATGTATCACTTGCTGGTTATTGGGACTTTTAAGCCTTTTAACATTCCATAAGAGTATTAACATAAAGAGGAAGTGGTTTTAAAGTTGTTTCCCATATGTTTCCTATTTGACTTCCTTATGGTAGTAAGTTTAAAATCGTTACCTATGATACTTGTTTCTTGTTGATCATTCGCTTGTTCATTTAGGGAGTTGATAAGATTACTAGTTTGTATTATATATTTTGCTTGTCTTTGGGTTTGTAGAGCAAATTTAGTTGCTTTGGTCTTATTCTCACTGAGCTCTAGATTGGAAAGAACCTATACATGCTTTGGTTAAGTTACTATCTTCCTTCCCTTTGTTATAATCGTATTTTCCATACTTATTATCGAATTATTCTACTTAAAACTTTGTTTACTATTAATGGTATTTTCATTTCCTTTTAGTAACTCAATTTGCATTAGTTCATAGTATTCCTGTCTCAGAAACTTCTTTCTCGATCGTAGTTATCCATTTTTCCCTTCAGTGATTAAGGTTTGATCATCATTGATATGTAACTGTGACAAAATCCTTAAAGAGTTTTTCATCTTCTCCTAGCCTCATTGGTGGGATAGTCTCTTGCAAATCTTGTTGTATATAAACTATATCATAAATTCTTTAACTACTATATACTAAGATTGAATGGGATGACGAAGAAGAATTATAATCCAACCATCCAATTCATTCAACGGCTATCGTCCTCCTCTTCTTGCTTCACTCTCCAATCTCTTCCCATTAAATTGTCTCAATCATGTCAAAGCTTCATTTATTTGAGAGACCACGAGCTTCACTCTCCAATACACTTCCCATTAAATAGTCTTAATCATGTCAAAGCTTAATTTAATTGAGATACAGAGCTTCATTTAATTGAGATACATAGCAAAGATAAATTACTGAAATTCTCCAAATTTCGACCCTTGCTCTCCCTCCCACTCTCAAAGTTCTAGCCTTCTAGGAGATATTTTCTCTGTCATTCTTAATAAACAACCCAGAAAGACAACAACGATCTCCCTCTCTCAAACCTAGCGTCTGCTGCAACACCACCTTCGGCATCATCATCGCCTCTACCATTATATATGATGGATCTTTTTTCTCCCTCTCTCAAACCTAGATCGTCATCTCTACCATCATATTCCATGGTTCTGGAGAAAACCCATGTCTTGCAATCATCAATCATTGCTTTTTGCATGAGGGCCCAATGACAGATACGTCACAAAGAAAGAGAAATCACTCGAAGATGAAAAGTAGGAGTTGTTGAATTATCAGCGAGTCACTGGTACCTGACGGGAGGTCTTAGTCTGTACAGAGACATGCTACTGCCCACTTGTTTCTTTGTCTGACCTAACTCAAGGGGCGTGTTGTGGATATACATGTTCACGGGGAATGCGAGGAAGGAGTTCGAACAGGCGTCTTTTCGATGGTGATGGTGATCGTCGGTGATGATTTACCACAACTGTTGTGTTTCTCTTTTAGATGATCTTCAGATTTCTATAAAATCAAGGTTTTAAGATCAAAGATTTGTTCTCCATTTTTGTTGACACAGGTTACTAGGAATGAATTTTGACACTACCTGCTCTCAATATACCATTATCCTTGTATTCCCTTTTAACTCAGAAAAAAAGAGGCAATGTTGTAGTAAAATGGGTAATGTGGCTATACTCACAAAATGCAATGGTGATCTAATAGTAAAATCATATTCTGATTAGGCACAATCATTCTTGTAATTAAAATATCCAGAATCTGACATATAAGTTTATTATCTTTGGAATTTACCCAAATAATTATCTACAGTTGATGTAGTTATGACCAATATATAAAGCATTACTTTTTCATATTTCAAATCACGATGTGTGCTTGACTCAGAGATTTGAATTGCAGCTTGACGCTCAAGTGCATTTACACTGGAAAGGGGCCGCTGAAATTGTCCTAGCCTTACATGAAAAATACGTTGATGCAAATGATAACATAGAACTTATGGATGAAGAAAAGGTTTGTCAAAATGTTTACCTCTGTGATCAGAACTGTTTGAGGTTTCCTTTTATTGAAACTAGACTTTGGTTGTAGTTGTCTTTTTTTAAGAAATCTATATAAGATATGGATTCTGTAAGTTTGCGATGTGTAGCTATCGCATATAGGTCTTATGAATGCACGAAATTCCAGTTAGTGAAAAAACAATTTCTTGATTGATCGATGTCCATCGTTCAATTTCTCAAATGGGTTTCATGATGTTGTTCAAGTTAGCAAGATTCCTATTTTGTTGTTTCTGTAAACCCTGCTCCAATCACTCTGAATTCAAGACAAGGACACTATTTCCTCTGTAATTTCAATTGCGGTTGCACTGTTGGTCAAAACCTGTTAACGTCCCACCATCTACCCCCATACCCCCTTCTGTCTCATCTAGATCATCAACCACTTACACAGTTAGACCATCCCTACACTCCAGCTACTTTTTGCTAATATTTTTATTGCCCCTGCACTTTAGCTGCTTTTTGCTAATATTATTGTTTTAGCAATACCAGTTTTGTTTTTATTCTTAAAGTATAGAAAACTAATATTGTTATTTTAAAAAGGATATTTGTTCCACATCAACCATTGATGGGTGTGTTTATTTTCTGTTCTTTTTCCTTGTTTGTTTCTGATATGAAAATGGAGAAATATGTTAAAATAAGCCAAAATGTCAAAATTTGACATTGTGGCACAAACATTAAGAGTTATTGAGTTGGGAAGCCCTCAGAGTAATAAATTTTGGTTGTCTTTACTCGACTGAACAATTAAACTTACCAACCTAAAATTTGCACTTGCATAAAAACATAGAGGCATGCAACAAATATGTACACCGCTGATTTTGAGATGAAACATAACTTGATAGGTGATAACATTAGATTATCTGACACAGATCTTTGTAATAATTAAGTAGAGATATCCAGTAGTTGAGAATTATTGAGTGGAGTAATTGAGTGGGAAAATCTAGTATAAAAAGATTTGATCACAGGCTGACATAAATTTGTGATATGTTGGTGGTTCATTTATAACCTCACATCCTTAAAACTTGAGGAGCTTGGAAAAAAAGCACATTCTTTGTTAACATTAAATTATCTGACACAACACACATCCTTAAAACTTGAGAAGCTAGGGAAAATAGCACATTCACTACTAACATTAAATTATCTGACACACTCAATCTTAAATTCTGATTTTCCTATCGATCTATAAAGATTTAAGAACAATAACAAACAAACAGGAGTATGCACGTCATATCAAGTCCCCTCGTTCCAAGCAATTAAATCATATTGTCAAGAACAAAAATGAAAAAAATTCACATTGACAAAAGTTAATACTGTAGTCTACCTACTAAACTATATTATTTCCCTGTGTTTTCAATTTTTGCGTAAAGGAGAAGGTTTCGAACTTATCTGCCCTTCTTTCCTTCCCTTGATATTACTTCATTTTTTTCAGAATGGGAAAGAAAGAAACATGCAATAGACTCAATGCAAAATATGAAGCCGTACTGGAGCTCCTAAGAAAACCAACTCCTCTCTCGTTGAAGCAGGTAGGGGTCTTGTGTATTTTCACCGTTAATTTTCTTTCATGGGTCAAGATTAAAGTTTTCTATATTTCTACCTCATTTCTCCATCGTAGTTAAGAATACTCCCTTTTTCAATTTGAATGCTTGACGTCAAGTTTTTTATTTGCAGTCCAAATGTTCAATTTTAGATAAAAGCATGTCATGTTTCTATTGTTTCTATCTTCAAGATTATATTAGTACTGGAGGGAGTAGCTATTTCCATTAACCTTATGTTCTACCTAATCACAAGAGATATTCTACAATGACTCTTGTGTTGGATGATTTTTGAGAGCTAAAGGTGAAAACGTGAAGAAGGCTGCAAAGTGTTTAAGGGTTTGCCTTTTTTTGGGGAGATAACGTAGTGATTGGTATTGTAACAACAACTTCCATTATCATATGATTACGACCACCAGATTTTGTAGATAAGTTTTTTCTTACCCTTTTTCTGCTACTTCTCCGTCTTCTGATTTTCATAATCATTCATTTTCCTTTTTGTTTTATTAGCCACGAGTTCAAAATAAAGAACAAACGTTAGTTCATAATCTATCAATCACCCTATTTTTTGGTTACTTTTTGTTTTCCAATTCTTGTTTTTGCAATGCTGAAAACTTTATGGTAGATGAATTTTCTGTTGAGCTCACAGAAGGAGTCACCTATGTAGCTGATCACGATGAAGAATCAAGACTTGTTTTGGTTACTTTCCAATCCACCATTTCCCTCTTATATCACTCTCTGCATTTTTTCTAATTGAAGGAAAAAATAAATAGTACTTTGCATTTATTATGTATATACTTCTTCAAAGGCTTTACTATTCCTTTATTCCCATTGGTTACAGATTTTTCGTGTTAAACAAGACTATCTCAAGTTCCATTCACAAAAACTGTTAGTGACTTTATCAATTTTTAGATCCTACCTCCATTTCCATTTCTTTTTGCATCTTAATTCATTATATCAAAATTCTATCTTTCGCTTTATTTTCTATAGATTTCCACGCTTCCTCGCGTTTACTTTGGAGGTAGCCGTTTCAAGCATACCAAGAAACAATGAACAATTTATACTCCTTTTTGATGCAAGTATGTCCATTTCTTCCTAATTTTTGTTAATAACCTATAAAAGTTTAGGGACATGAAGCACTTTTTGCCCCGATAAAAATGCATGAGCTTAAACTCAGAGCTTGGCTATATTCCTATGCAATGTTTAAACCCCCTCTTGATTTCATGTCTTCATTATTCCATTATTGCCCGTGAAAGAGTTAATGGACTTATTTATTGCTAGATTTTTGTGTTTTTATAACATTTCTTTTACGAAATTTCGTACTGTGCCAATTTTAACCTTTGGATATTATAAAAGTGACCTTCTTGGTTGATTTACACATAAATGTTCTACTCGATGAATTGTTAGAACAATAGTTTGCATAGAAAATTCAACGTTTTTAATATGCTCAATTGGATCACAGTGACATAAAATCATCTTTTTGTTTCTTCTAAAGTTGTATTCACATCAGTAGTATGTTGCAGTCATATATGGCCCATTCTTGACCTCTATCTTATTCTTTTCAAATCTTTATGTTCATAAAATATGTTGTGTCTGTAACTTGGTACGGGTGTAGCACTGACATTTGTTTTCTTATAATTTATTCATCTTTCCTTCTCAGGCGTCTTCAGGTCTGGTTCAGCTTTTATGAATCTTCTCCTGCTAACACTGAGAATTGTGGCAGAGTACTACCTGTGCAGGCTTTACAAGGCTTTTGTAATCGACCCACCATCTCTATTCTCTTATCTATGGAAGGTAAGATTCAAATTTATCTCGCTAATTCTTTTGTCTTTTAATGTCATATCTTGTTCTCTACGACAAATAACTCAAACTCTTTCACTTGTAGGACCTACAAGAGGCTATTACTGTTGGCCTACTCTTGTTCCTTTCTTCACCCTGTGGAATGTGAATTATTGCAGGGTATCCGACCATTTGTTGAGCTATTAACGATCACAATGGTGGTATCTTCACTTAACTTTGAAGAATCATTAGAATTCTGTTTCGCAGTAACTCACGAGTCTCTTCCTTCTGATTTGAGCCTTCGTCGATCAAACCAACAACCAAGGATGGCTCATGCTCATCTTCAAGGTTTTCATTTGTTATGCCAAAACGTTTTAAGTTGTGACTTGTAGAGAATAAATGTGACTGTTCTGAAAAGTTGCTTTCTTTCTAAGAGTTGTAACTCGTAGTGAATAAACGTGACTGTTCTAAAAACTCTACATATACATGAGTTTTAGTCAAGATTAAAAATGTTTGTTTTTAACAACTTTTACCAACACAATCTCTGTATTCATAATTCTTAAAAAACATTCGTACTCTTGCAACTTGAATGTTCTTGTGTTTTTTTGTATCCAAGAAGTAATTTGCCTTTAACTCGGTTCATAAGTATAGCGGGGGCAAATAGCACTTTAAGGAAAGTATCCAACACACCTAGAACACTTTAAACTTTGTGTTTTGATCTCAAGTTCTCTAAATTCTCTACAACACCATTTACTTCATTGTTCATCCTTTGTTTTATAGACTTTCAACCCTCATTCTATTACAATCTTAAAATGTTACTTTGTTGCTGTCATGGAGTCCACTCAAGAATCTGCTCTCGAAGTGATGAACCAAGACTTTGTGAAGTTAGATCACCTTGATGGAACCAGCACCAACTTCAATCATTGGAAGGACAAGATGATGTTCTTCCTCAATGCTTTGAAAATTACATATGTACTTGATCCCACTCTTCCTACAATTCCTCTTCAAAAGGAGAGTGAAGTAGACACAAAGAAGGATGAACGAGACAAGTGCTCAGAAGATGAATTGCTTTACTGGGGTCACATTCTCAACACACTCTCAGAAGGCCTTTATGATCTCTTTACCACCGTGAAGAGTCCAAAGGAGATTTGGGCATTGATTGAATGTGAATACTCATCTCAAAAGCAAAGCACAGATAAGTTTCTTATTAAAAGATATTTTGAGTTTAAATTTATTGCTGGTTCCTCTCTTATGGATCAAATCCACAATTTACAAGTGATTGTTTCAAAACTTAAAGACTTGGGTGTTGAAATTT
>JANZLH020000024.1:1458631-1471716 GCA_026770325.2 Erythroxylum fimbriatum | reverse complement strand
GTTTAAGGGAAAATTAGGGTTAGTTTTCTAAAAATTACAAATAAATTCCTATATTTTCAAAATTTTCACTGTACCCACTAGTATCGACCGGAAACTATCAGTACCGGCCGGTATTTTAGGTCGGTACCGTAGTGAACCATTCCGTTCCGGCCGAAACTACCTGGAACGGACCGATATTCACAACGTTGGGTCAAGAACTTTATAATTGTCTATATATTAGAAATGATATATTCATGATTGAAATCGAATTTTTATTATTTTTAAATAATATTGAAATCAAATTATCTATTTAAAATTAAATAAAAAATCTAATTTAAATAACTTTTTTTAGATATTTTAAAATTAAAATAAATTAAATATTTAATCTTTCAAAATAATTCTAACTTCCCGAATCACCAAAAAGCTATTCTCAAGTTGTAGACTTTGGCCCTCAAGGGGTGTGACTAGATGGTTGAAAGTGGAACTTAGCTTCGGTTAGATCCCAGGTTCGATTCCTTACTAGCCCTTCTTGTAAGAGCCTGGAGAAGCTAGAGTTTTACCTATAGGTGAAGAACTAATGTGCCCTCTGTAATGGGGTGTAGCCACTTGCTACTCTATTAAAATGTAGCCGCTTAGTCCTCTAAAAAATTAGCCCACTTGATATCAAGTTTCCTCGAATTAAAAAAAAAGTCGCAGACTTGTCCCGTCCCCATAAAGTATGTCATGTCACATAATATTTAATGACTAACCGTACGTGCACGTGGTATTAGGACCAACATGCTTCCCAAAGGAAACTAGTGCTGATGAGATGGTTGCCTTCTTTGGATTTTAACATCATTGTTCAAATTTGCGTGTCGATTAGTTCTCACTTGATAAACGTATTATACTGCTTCGTGTTTATCCATCCCTTCGAGAATTTTCTTCTAAACTGACCACATCGAAGAGAAAAGGTAAAATATAATATTTTCAATTTCTAAACTATTTTTTGCATTGCGCTCCTTGTTGGCTTGCTGTAGTATAAAAGTTTCGGCGACTGAAGTATATTCACACGACTGCTCCTTTTTGTATATTTCCAGTTCTCTTGATTGCTGAATAATAATCCGAGCGTCAAGGAGTTGGTTGATCAGATAGCAAAGGATTCTTCATTTAATTAAATCAGGGTTTAAGTTGGTTTTTAAAATAGTTTTACTTGATAAATATTTTGCCATACCAAATTATTAATTTGTTAAAGAACCATACTTATAAGATGAGTCACATTAATACTAGTAATTATAAGGGGAATAAAAACTTAATTTCATAAGAAATTATACTATTTTAATAATTATAACTAAAGCGAGCTTGATTCTACTTTTATTTTTATTTTTTAATTTATATTTTTATTTGAAATAAAAATAAAAACATATTTCAAATAAAATAAAAACATATTTGATTATTATTGTCAATATAATTATATTTCAATTACCCATAAAAATTATTTAAAGATAAATTATGTTAATAATTATAACTAATTCATTTTTAAATAATTAACACCAGTAATTAAATGAAGAATATTTTGCTATCTGTTCAACCAATTCCTTTTAAATGAAGAGTTCTAAGATAAACAAAGACGATTGTAGCTAAGATCTCAGGTATGGTAGCTAAGACACAAGCATTCCTTCTCTCAACAATCGTCAACTCTTAAGACCTGCCTCGTAGGGATCTATGTTGACCAATTCTCCCCGTATCATTTAAAACTTAAACAGGATCATAAAATTCGATATTTTCTAATGCCCAGAGTCTTTATACAAAAGCAAGTGTAGAACATATTTGCATCTCTATAAGACAGAAGTAAACTTATTAAAGATTCAATTTTTTAGGAAATATAGAGATTATTAAAGATAAGCCATATAGAAACACACAACTTTTATTGGATCAAAAGTAGCTTCAAAACTAGCTTGAATTAGAACTTGGTTAAAATGGAATAGATACGTTGCTTATATAGGCAAAGGAGATTACAAAAAGACAAATATTTCAAGATTAAAACAAAGTCACATCACACTTAAATGAATAAGAACAACATCTTATCAACTATTTTAGATAATAATTACGTCACTTCACTTCACATAATAAACAGATAAGAACGATGTCACGTTATAAAAATAAACAATTTTCGATAGAGAAACTCTCAATAATAATTAGAGGAATCTTAGTTATCATCCCCATTAGATAGGTTCTTTCCATAATTGCATATTTGACGAGAAGCTCCTCCACTCATACTATCATTATCATCACTAATTCTTCTTCGTCTTTTACTGGGGCTTGCTTCTTTTGTGTTTAAAGTTTTCAAAAATTTATTTAGCTCTTCTTTATCAATGATGAAAATATCATTACTTAGGTCTTGGGCATCCTAGAAAGAGGAGGCTTGGGTCTGAGATGGTCCAGTAGTATCTAGGCCTAGGTTTTCTCTTATTGAGTTTGAGAATAAAGCAAGATATCATTAATGTAAATCAAAGCACTTAATAGGATACTATCATAGATCTTTGTTATGGCTCTTTAAAACAATGATGGGGCGAATTTTAGCCCAAATACTATGATTGTCCACTAGTACTGGGTATTAGAAATGCAAAATGATGTCTTGTGTTGAATCTTTGGTCAATACTCAATTGCCAAAATCCATAGTTTAAATCAAAATTTGAGAATATTTTTGCCCCTTTCAAAAATAAAACCTCCATACTTATCTTAGGCAGAGAAAACTTGTCATTTTAAAGAAAATTATTTAGAGGCTTATAATCAATAACCAACATTTTTTCCCTCTGTTCTTTTCTTCTTCTTTTTCTACATAAAAAGCATGACATGTCCAATCTGATTTTGTCAGCTCGAGTAATCCTTGCTTCAAAAGTATAGCGCACTCCTCTTGTTCCATCTTTAAATCATATGGATTTATTCCCAGATGAGTGGGCTTTGTTGGATTAATGTCCTCATTCTTCTTGAATGACAATTGAATATAAACTTCTGAATTTTGTCATATTGGATATGGATGATTAAATTGGTCATGACTTTCCAGACAATACTGTAAAAGTTGTCTCTGATATCTTAATATCTAGTAGGAATATCTTGCAGCTTGAAGATGATGTGGTTTTCATTGTATTCATGAATATCTTGTTTGTAATAAATCCCTTTGTTGGCAAGATCTGTAACTTTTCTTCTTAGCAATAGATATCTATCCTAATAAGTATGTTAGGACTAGGAAGATTGCTTCCTAATAGTTTTTCCCAAATGATAAGACTTGAGAAGAACTTTATCCCAACCCTTCTTTTCGTAATCAGGTTTGTCTTGAAGGATTTGAAATTAGCTGTGGTAAGTATTCCTCGTAAGGTTTCCATTCCTCTGTAGGAAGAATATGTGGTTTCATTACACTTCTACAAGATCCTGTATCCATATAATTAATAGTTGGGTTTGGTTTTTGATACTCCCCTAGAAGTAACTAGATTTTAAGGTATGATCGTGTTACTACTAGTTTCCTAGAGTCTAGCTTGAAAAAAGACTATTTGATCATGTACAATGGTTTATCATCTTCTTCATCAAGAGAAGATGCTTCATCATTAGTAGATTTATAATCATATAGTGAAAATAATGTCTCTTTATCTTCTCTATAATGTTCTTTAAAAGGAGACTCGATGTCCTCGTCATTTCTTATGGGCGTCACATCTTAACAACTGTAGGATTTTCATATCCTATTTGAAATTTTAGGGTATCTTTTTGCATAATGAGCTGGTTCTCTACAAAAGTAACACAGGTTTGACTTGCTAATTTGAGTTAAGATCTATCTTTTAGCTTAGCTTTGAAGAACTTATATTGTTCACATAATTTGTCCAGCATCATCAAAGCTAATTGGTACATTTCTTTCAGAGAGATTTTAGATATGTCTCTGTGAAGAGAATTGATTGTTCTTTGTAATTTAGGCTGCAACTCATCAAGAAGAGAAACAATGAATGTGTATTGAAGATTGATATTATTGAAGCCATTGAGCACATAATATTTTTCAGACATTCTTTGAAAATGATTTTGTAAATCTTTTCTCTTAATAGAACAACATTTCATTTCAAAGTACTTGGTTGGGTCGGCTGGGCAGGCCTTACAAGGCCCAACCCCAGGCCCAGATGTCAACGGCCCGGTCATAAGAGATAATCTCCTATGCAAACGTAACGACTCACGTAAAGACCTAAACCTAGCGGTAACCCCAGGTATATAAGGTACAATTCCTCCCTGATTCAGGTACGAGATTACAACCCTACTTTTCTCTGTTTTCAGCGACCAAATCCTTCTCCAAAAGACTAACTTGAGCGTCGGAGGGGCCTCCCGGAAATCAACTCCCGGCCCGCCGTTATTTGTTTTGCAGGTATTCCATAGCTAGAGTCGCACCCATCATGGATGCAAACAACGACGTTCAACCCCAGCAAGATCAGACTGAACCAATACTTATATTTACTTTGTTGATCCATGAGCTAAAAATCTCCAATGAATTCTTTATGACTCATTTGTGACAAAGAACTAACTTTTTAAGGAGTATATGAAAAAAATTCATAAAAATTATTGAGTTAATTAACAATTGGCAACTCGTGTTTGTGGATAAAACATTTTGCAAGTGAAATTGGATAATATTACTAGTTGTATTAAATTGTAAATGTGCATACATTTAAATCAGCTATTGTTTTCTGTTTATCTTATAAAAGTAAACATTATGAATATAGCATTGAAAGTAAATTCTACAGCTAATAAAAAGGAAATATAATAATGTAGTCAATGACCTAAATTTCAAGCAAAACAGTTTTGATGCATAAAATTTAGAAATTCAACAGATAATAATGAAAATATGACGAAGTGAAAATAGAAAAACTGATTAGACTTGGTGTTAGATTAGATACCTAAATGAAAGAAAATCCTCAAATTATGTTTCAAGTTTTTTTTATTTTTAATTTCGACCTTTACGTGATACGGTGTACTGAAGATTGTTGAAGTTGAGAAAGTAGACGTAAGCATGAACGTTGGTCTTCAAGGTTACGTTACGTATTCTCATTTGAGAAAGTGCACACTAAAGGTGAGTCAACTTTGACTGGAAAGTCAATCCTGTTGCTGTGGTCCCCACCATACAGACTAAAAAGTGGATTCACAATTTCTTCTGACCTGAACTTGAACTAGACATAACAGAATAATTTACAATTTCTTTTATTTTGGTTCAGGTAAAAAATTAGTCGCTCAAAAGTAGGGGGGCAGTTTTTGAATCTCTACTTCTAGTTGTTGTCTTTTTATTAGATGGCATTTACTTGATTGAAAGCCATATGATAACGGAGATCATGCCTACATACCAATAAATGACATTTCCGCACATGATGCAATTATTGCTTTATTGTATTGCTATTGCATGCAGCAGAAGTACTTTAGACTGACTATGACACGTTTTATCAATATATATTTTTATATTGAGGTAAAATGTTTAATTTTTCAGACATGGTTGGGGTTGTTGTCAATGTTATGAAATTAATGTTATCATTAAATTATATGAGTAGGTTTATAGACGACAATAACTATAATTCCTCCCAAAATTAAATTAATAAGTACTACTACTACTTATCGAAGCACACAATCCCCTTTTTTTTTAATTCCAATTATCCACCATCCACCAATCAATCATTTCACACTACTTCAATCAGGAAAAAAAAGAAAACAACAAAAAGCTCCTAGCCTTACATGTACACACCCACAAAGCATGTTAACGTTGCGTTTCAAAGGTTGGGATAACGTGAGCAACGCCTAGAGAGGAAAACACTGCACCCGTCCTTGGGACATATGGTGGGATTGTAAACCAATTCATCACAGCCGTCCGTCCGATGCCTCTTGAAATCCAGTAACGCAGACAGCATAGCTATGAAGAGGACCAGATGGTTCAAAGCGTACCTCTGCCCAACACACTGGTGGGCTCCAGCTCCGAAAGCCAAGAAATTTTTCTTAAATACCCGATCCTCTTGGCGCTCCTCCGAGAATCGGTCCGGGTCGAACCGCTCCGGTTCAGTAAATCCCTGAAAACTACTCTCGTAAACTGACGGGAAGACAATTGTCCCTTTCGGAATCGTGTACGACTCAGTCAACGGAAAGTCCACGGCCGCAATGTGTGGGACCATTGTCGCCGGCGCCCTGTATCTAATAACTTCACGTGCCACCGCCTGCGTGTACTTCATTTCCCTAATCTGATCGGCCGTTATTGAAGCATCCGATTCTGGCAACCAGAGTGTCGCCACTTCTTCGCGAACTTTCGACAAAACCTCAGGATGCGAATCGAGCACCGATATGGCCCACAGAAGAGACGACGTGGAGGCGTCTTGAGCAGCGAAAAGGAAATCAAACAAGAAGCCGCCGATTTCGTAGTCGCTGGAGTGAGACGGGGCGGGTTTTCCGTCGGCTTCAGCTTCGGAGATCTCTCTGACTGTTTCTTGCATCCAGAAATCAGCCAGACAGGTAGGTTCTTCGTTTTTGGCCATCCGCTCCTTGCTCTGCCGCGTGCAGTCGGAAAGCGTGCGGATAAGGCGGTCGACGGCGAGCCTGGCTTGTCGGAAAGCAAAACCGGGGAGGTCTATGGGCAAGGCCATTAAGCCGAGGTTGAACAAGTTATAGTCTGCTTTGAAATTGTCGCGAGCTTCTTGGGTCAAGTAGGGACCTGCAAACACAGTCTGGGAAGTCTCGAGATTCATGTCTCGAACAAGCAGGCGAAGAGACAGAGGTTGGTTGGGGTATTGAGACGAGAGGTGCTCCCATTTCTTCAAGTGTTGGAGAATAATCTTCTGCTGAATACTGATATAGGTGGAGAGGGCTTTGGGAGTGAAGTTAGGAACAATTCGACGGCGAATATCTTTGTGGTCTTGACCGAACAGGTAGATCAAATTGTGTTCGCCGAAGAGTTTTTTACCAAAAGGGTGACCCACGAGCTTAAAGGCGTCGGGACGCACATTGGAGAAGATGAGATGGGAGAGGTCAGTGTCGCGGATGAAGAGAATGAAGCGTCCAATGACGTAGTTGGCGGAGAAGCCAGCAGCGGTGGAGAAATCCGTCTGAGCTTCCCAGAACTTGGTAGGATTACGGACCAAAGAGATTACGTTGCCCAGAAAAGGGAAGACAAAAAGAGGACCGGGAGCATTGCGTTTCTTCAGTATATAAGAGATTTGCTCCAGGAAAACTAGGAAGCCCATCAACGACATGACGTAGGGAAGTGTAGACGAGACTGAGAACCAGGAAAGGTTCATTCTGGAGGGAATGAGAGACAGTTGAAGAAGATGGTGCGCGTGTGTGTGTTTATATATATATATATACAATATTAAGGATCAGAACAGGCTTAAGAAAATCTAGCTACTGAAAAACACAGAGAGCATTTCCCTGCAATAAGTATAAAAGAGAGTGGAAGTGGAGCACCAAGACGGTGAAGCACACTGGCGGGGCTGAGGAGATATAAATAGAGCGGCCAAAAGAGGTGGTCAGTGGTGGGGGGTGGGTGGATATAGAGCTAGCTTAGGGGGTGGTGGTGCAGCTGACGTGGCTTTTACAGTGAGGGGGTAGAGGTCCTTTTTGCCCAAACTCCTCATGCCACGTTCGTATTATACACAGGCCTTATAGTACATAATAAAATGACCCAATTTGAGTGGTTCCTTTCTTGTTTAGTTATTCGACGTTTGGAAGACTCTCTCTCTCTCTCTCTATTTCTTCGGTTGTTTTTTGTTTAGTACAAGAGGAAAGAAAAAATTACAAAAACTAAATCAACGGTCTGGGATACATTGCGCCGTGTGCATCGTGGTAGAGAAGCTCCTGGACGCCCAAAGGGAGCTCGTGAAGAAAATAAAGGCCCAATCGTAACATGCCGATCAGACGAGTGAGGCTGTCAGCATACTGATTCCTTCCCCAAAAATATGCTGAAGTTAACACGACCACTCCTGTTGCAACAGCTGCTGGATTCCTGTCACCAAAAAGAAAACTTCGGTCAGTATCTGGGAAGGAGCAGAGAGAAGGTTAATAACCTCAGGGGAATCGACTTCGACCACCACTCGGCAGAAGCTTATGTCCCATGCCAGGGTGAGGCCCGAGAGCACCCGCCATAGCTCCGCGGCTAACAGGAAACCCCGCCCGAGGTGCTATAAGAACCCTTCTTGCCAATCTCCATTACAATCTCGAATAAGCCCTCTAGAAGAAATCGTAGGGGACCTCGAGGTTAAAGCGCTATTAGAGTTGACCTTCACCCATCCTGCCGCAGGCTTAATCCACCCCACGATGGTTCCCACCGGGAAGTCCTGCGTAGGAAACACACGACCCTTGCGCAAGAATGACGTGCACGAATCGAGAAATGGTCTTCGGTTGTTTTATATTTCAGGGAAGTCAAAGCCCAATTGTAAGTTAAAGAAACGGAAAATTCAGGAGGCACACAAGTGTTCATTGGAAATTATTTTTTTCATTCCGATTGTCCTTTTTTGACGAATAATTTTGAGTATCTCATTTAGATTTAGGTGTTGAATGACGTGGACATATTTCCATCAACAAAATGAAATTTATTAGTTTTGGAAGTCTTAGAGTTGAATTATTACACACGACAAAGATCAATCACTAATACAAGCTATTCACATTAAGACCTCTCTACATGGTGTGATTGATTAGACCCATATTTACATAACTATAGCATGCGATCCATCATATACGTCTCTCAATTCAGGATGTGCTTGGTTCACTTAAAAGAATAGTAACGAGAATTATAATAAATATAGTAAAAATGGAAATAAATATAACTTTTATTTCTCATCATATTAAGAGTATGGAGTATTGTTTTAAAAAAGGATATAAAATACTGTTTATCCAATAATAATATATTACCAACTATTTTGTTTTCATTTCGACTAACATCAGTTTCATAGCTAGAAACACCATTTGCTTTATAGCATTGTTAAGGATCTGTTTGTTTATAAATTGTACACTTCCTCTTCAAAATAAATAATTGTGACGAGTGATCCTTTTCTGTTTTCTCTTTAAGTAACAATTTAACACCTTAAAAGGATGGATACAAGCTAAGGGCACCGTGTTCACAATGTTTATATCCACTCCTGTATGTGGTTGCTCTCACAAGATCGTATAATTTTACAACTCACGACACTTTTCTCAAGTTTTTTAAGTTAAAAAAACTTAAAAATTGCTTTAAGAACAAGCACATGATTCATAACTTCCTGATTAAAAAATGGCCTCTTCTCATCAATTTGCTGGAGACAAAAATAAAAGAAGATCTACTCAATAGATTTTTGGAAAACAATGGGTATCAATTTTAATCATTTAACTCACCATTATGGATCAATAATTGTGAGATATAGCCCAAGCTGCATGTCAATCAAACAAAGCTTCCGCTCTGATAAATATCTCTACTTGTTATCTACTTAGATAAGAATCTAGATCCTATAAGTATCACCTTCATATCTGTTATAAATTATGAGTTTCAAAGGAATGTCTTACGGAATTACCTACTAAACCTCAGCCCTAATATGAGCATCCTTGGGTTAGTTATAGGAGATTTCAACACTACACTCCTAAGATTAGAGCAAAAGGAGAAAGGATTAACCTCAACAACATAAATGGAAAATTCAAGCAATGTTTAACAAGTGCAGGTATTGAATACTTGAGATTTGAAGGAGCCTTCATATAGTGAAACAAATAATTGAATAGCTAGTTCATCAGGAAGAAGTTAAATCGTGCTCTTATTAATCATTATTGCTATGAAGTTTCTTTAACAACTTAGCTTTCTTTCACAATCCTTTAAACTCTGATAATTAATAAACGATTATTATACTATGTTTTTATGGCTATGTTAATTGTGTTTTGCTTATTATTTGGGAGTTTTATGTTCTTTTTTGTACTTATTTTTTAAGTGTGCTTTTAAGTCTCAATCTTCATAGATCCTGCTACTTTAATATTGCTGCTTGTTTACTTTAATTTTTTAATTTTAGTTTCTTAAATTCAAAACCTACAATCAATCCGTATACTAGATAATAGAATAACAATCATTACTAGTACTCACCGTCCTCGTGGGATCGACCTGTATTTGCTGATACTGGCTAAAATTACACCATGTACTTGCAGTATTAAATATTGACTAACGTGAATTAGGTCAATCATATTTCTTTAAATGAAGAATGATAAGTCACCTTGAAAGTGTAGGTCAAAAGAAAGAGACTACTAGTCAAGTACCCAAGTTCATTTGTGTACCTAAAACAAAGTGATGACTTTGTTTTATAAAAAAAGGGAATAAAAGGTATATGAATAGTGAATGCTTAAGTTTTTTTTGGTTATTCTTACAAAGCATATAGAATGTTTAATAAAAAAGTTTTTAAAGGGTTTATATGTGTTGTTTTTAATCTAACCACGTAGCTTTTAAGAAAGTATTGAAGATATTAATGTAGGATGTGGAGAAATTATCTCCTAAATAGAACAAGAATTATCACTAAAGACTCGTTAAAAGAGCCAATTATTAAACCAAGTAAAAGAGATAAGAAGGATGAGATGTTTCCAATGGAATGGAAATTTTAGAAAAATTATCATCTGAATCATATCATAGGTAATGTTCAACAAGATGTAATTATTATGTTTTCTACATTTCTTGTATCTTGCATTTATTTGTTAATCCATAATGATGAATGATGGGTTTGCACTATGAACAAGGTATGAAATTTTTTAAAGAACTATAGTGTGAATCTTAGCATATAGACTTAGATATCTTGTGCAAAATAAGGATATTGAGTTAGAATTTGTTGATCTACAACATCAATTAGTTGATATTTTACTAAACCAAAGAGTGAGGATAGGTTTGATCCAATTATAGAGAATTACGCTTCATAAATGGAAATTAAATTTGATAATGAGTCTTTAAATTTGTTAATAAGCTTATGGTTGATGTATATAAGTGTTTAATTGAAGTTTGGACTAATTTTTGAATAGGACATATTATTTAACCAATATGCCCGATTAATCGATCGATGTAATGGAAAAATCAAATCTCCAAAGTAAGTTTGTAAGAGGTTTGGTTGCATGAATGGTCAGCCATAGGCCCTCACAGGTCTATCAATATAGACCACTAATCAATCAATGTCCCTTTCAAGAGAGAAAAATTGAGTTCCAGTGAGCTTGTAATAAGATTGGTTGCTAATGTAGTCAACCACACATAGACACTAATCAATCAATGAAGCTATGTGGTCAACCAGTCTTCATGGCCTCCTCCTCCTCCTACTCCTCCTCCTTTCTTTTATTTTCTACTTTGTTTGTTTATCTCTCGTAAAACCCTAGACAACTCACTCTTACTTTAGAAAAAACCATCATACATTGTAATTAGCTAAGGGTTACTAAAATTTGCTTTACGTTTAATAACTTATATTATTCATATATGATATGTAGTTTTAATTTCATAAGTTATATTGTATCAAAATGGATTTTTTTTCATTTTAGGGTTTCAAATTTGGGCCTTTTCAACATTGTTCATAATTATGAGTTATCTTTTCAAATAGATGCTTCTGTAGTCAAATTGGAAAGGGAGTCAATGTTATTTCCTTCTCTATTTTATCGATAAATCTTTGATTTTGTCCAAATTTGACATTTTGGGCATTTTTTCATATCACTATTTTAAAAACTTTTACAACTTCCAAAATTATACACTCTTTTATAAAATTGATGGTTGGATATTGTAATTATTCTTATATTTCTTTAATCAAAATTTTCAATTTAGATACACTACCAAAATTTGAAAATTTTAAAATTAGACATAATTAGGGATGATAATATGGAAACAAATCTTTTAAACAATTGTTTTAACACCTTAAATGTTTAATAGTACTCTTTCTTGAGCAAGCTTATTAATCATGATCAAATACATTTTAATCTTTTAATTAAGTTAGCTTGATTCATGACCTTTATATTTTGCATACTTTGGATAATGGTTTCTTTTTAACGATTTTAAAAAGGGGCGGAAATATTAGTGATATTATATTTAGATGGAGTGTTTTCTTTTTGTTTTCCTCTAGAATTTAATATTAATCAAATTAAATTAAAATCTTAATTCCAGAAATTAAATCACCTTAAAATTGATTATTTGATGGCAAAATGAAACATTTTAATTTTGCCACATGCTAATTTCTAGTCATACTAAAAAATATTGCTCTACTTAAATTAATTCAAATTTAATTTCCAAAATTTCCAGAGCATCAAATCATCATTCCATGCATCTCCAAGTAGTTTCAAGTTCATCAAAATAATTTTAAAATCACTCAAAACTGATCAAGATAACTGAAACACAATTGAGATGCTAAAAATGACAAATTTGACATCTAAATTTTTTTTTCCAAAACTCTTAATTCGAGCAAGATCATTTTGTCTTGCTTCATTCATCAAAATAACACATTTTTATCACATAAAAATATTTTAAGGTTCTGGAATCAAAACATACACACACAAAACATAAAAATATTTTTAAGGTTCTCGAACCGAAACTGTAGGACCTCGGCCTCTTGGGCCTCGCGCCCACCCGCTTGCAGATATTATCCGCTTTGGGCCTCAGCCTCTAGGGCCTCGTACCCTCACGGTTTTATTTTTCCACAGGACTTCCCAGGAGGTCACCCATCCTGGTACTGCTCTAGCCCTAGCACGTTTAACTTCGGAGTTCTGATGAGATCCGGTGCGTTAGGGCATGGAAAACGCGTTTGCAAGGGGAAGATATCCACACCCTTATAAGGGGTGCTTCGTTCTCCTTCCCAACCAATGTGGGATCTTACAACCCACCCCCCCTTAGGGGGCACAACGTTCTCGCTGGCACAACGGCTCGGGTCCTGGCTCTGATACCAATCTGTAGGACCTCGGCCTCTAGGGCCTCGCGTCCTCCAAAGGGCCTCGGCCACTCGGGCCTCGCGCCCACTCCCTTGTAGATATTGTCCGCTTTGGGCCTCGGCCTTTAGGGCCTCGCACCCTCACGGTTTTATTTTTCCACAGGACTGTTGGAGTTATGTAAATATAGTGCCCTGAAAAGCAAGTGTATTTACATGTAACTTTATCTTCTTCAGTTACAGTTT
>JANZLH020000024.1:1445320-1456091 GCA_026770325.2 Erythroxylum fimbriatum | reverse complement strand
ACACAATAAGAAAATCATGACAAACACCCAATTTAAAGCCCTTATTTGTAAAATAAGCTTCTTGTTCATAGGAGGCCTTATCTAATTAAAGGCCTAATTATTCAATAATAACCCTTAATTTGATATAACGATGATCAAATGCCTTTCATAGCTTTTATCTCTTTAGGCCACTTTTGATCTCTATCTTTTTAGTCAATAGACTTCATAACCCTATCTTTTTAAACCTTGTCAAATTAGTGATTTTATCACTAAATTTTCAAGTTTGCAAGTTCTTTTACAAAAACTAAGGAATATGTCACTTGTAAAAAGAATCACATTTAAACCCTAAAGTAAGCATGAAGTGATGTACATCTAACAAACCTGTGTTATATGATGCTTTATGATGTGATAAGTTATGTTCTTCTTCAAGTCATTGAGATGCTTCTCATCATTGGAAAGAACGATCCTACTCAAGAATTAAGGTCCCATATTATTGGCTTCAAAGATAGTGTACAATTCTAATAGACTTGTGAGGATAATAAATATCGCATACCAATATTGCGTTAAGGAGTTATAGTTACAGAAAGAAATGCAAACTTAACGAAAAAGTTTTCTAAAAATGCAAACCTCTAAAGCTACTGTGATTTGTATATAGTCACTATTGATGTTCCCTTCCTACCACCTCAAAACCTTGCTCTTGACCCTACTTAGAAACCAACAGAGAAGGGCTTCTCCTCTTCTAAAGTCAAAAATACTTATCACTCTATTATTGCCCTCCTAAGGAAGAAAGGGTAGGGTCATTGTCTCTCTTAGATTGAAAGTTCTCTAAACAGAAGTAAGAACCTGGGAAACATCACTGGTGGGTTTCTTCTTAGAGAGGAGACCTCTATTTCCAATGCTGCAGAAATAGGCTAGTGATACCTAGAAGAACAAAGGTCTAGTGGATGTATTACTAGTTAATAAAAATTTATCTCTCTTTACCTTCGCCTCTAAAGCTCATGCATTAAAATTCCTGGAGGAAGGCCTTGGAATGTGGTGTACTTACCTCTGTTTCTTCAGATCTAGTAACTAGGTTTTCATACTGAGATAGTAAAACACACGTTATTTCCTTTGTAGGAACTTGTACAATTTCTTAGTTCCTTTATGCGTTAACTTGTACAATTTCCCCTTATAACATTGGATTACTAAGGGATTGAGTATGATAGCAAGCTACTTAGGGCAACCTTTATGTATGGACAAAATACAGTAAAAGAAAGAGACTAAATTATGCTCGTTTGTTTATTGACATGAATATTTCTAAGGAATTATTGGATCGAATACTTGTTATAAGTTTGGGATTAAATGGGACAATCTATGACGATAATGTATCTGTGGACTATCACTGGAAGATTTTATTAAAACTATAGGGTAAGATATGAAGCATATTGTAAAGATATTTAAGAATGGGGATTATATGGAATTGATGGGACTAGAGTAGGATGATAAAGAAGAAGGTGAAGAGATGAACCAAAGCTAAGAGGAATCTACAAAGGTTGCAACTTAATCTGTTTCAAATGAGCCATACCAACCTAAAGAGAAATCATAAACAAGGAATATTGGTAATGGTCTAATGGAGGATAATTTATTCTCTTAGCATAAAGAACAGATGGAACCTAGCCAGATGGAAAGGGAGACAGGTTCATTTCCTTTAACCTCAGGTCAGGTTGTTAGAAAGGAACTTAATGAACAGTTCACCAGTGTCAAAAGGAGAAAGGAAAATAGGAACATAGGTAAGGGCTACAAAGGCATTTCTTTATGACCACTATAATATGGAATGTTAGGGGTCTTAACTGGCCTAAAAAAGTTTTGGCTCTAAGGGATTTCTTAGTTAATGAAAACCTTGGATTTTGCTTTTTCGGAAACACAAGTCAAATTTGAAAACTCAAGTTTTTTAATAAATTAGGATATGAGTGGAGTTTAATCTCAAAACACCACGCTCGTGCATATGGGAGAATTATAGTTAGATTTGACCTAAAGATTGTTGATGTTGAGGTGTTGGAAATATAGATGCAGGTCATCCATATGATGTGGCATTTTATTAAGAAAATATGTCCATCTTCATCTCTATGGTGTATGTTCTCAATCATGCTTTTTAGAGGAAAGATCTTTGGGGGAGTTTATTGAGTGTCCAGAGAAGACTAGTAGGACCTCAGTTGACTTTAATTATATCCTCTATAGAATATAGGCTGAAGGCACTTTTCATTGAGAAACTACACTCCCAATTTTAAGGATTATATTGACTTTTTTGAAGTTTTAGACCTTAAGGCGTATAGGCATACCTTCACCTAGAATAATAAGCAAACTAATGGATGGTTCTTAAGGGAAAATCTAGATCATGCTATGGTCAATCAAGTGTTCGTGCATTTATTTCTAGAGAGCAAAGCCTCCTTCTTAGATCCTAATTTTTCTGATCATACCCTAATTTAAAGTTAGGGATTTATTTTTAAAGGTGAAAAGAGGCTTTCCTTTTAGGTTTAACAATTATTTGGTTGAAGTAGAAGGGTTCTAGGATATCTTAAGGAAGGGTGTGGAGGTAAATATTAATGGAACTTTTCAATATAAATGTTTGCAAAAGCTTAAGGTAATCAATGAAAGATTGAAGTCTCTAAAAAAAACATATAAGAGAGAGTACCTCTTAAGCTATTATCACAACTAAAGAAAAGCTCTCTCATGTTTAGCTTATTTTATTAGCTAACCCTGAAGATAATTCTCACTTAACTATGAAGAAGATTGTGTTGATGGATTACTTGCATGCCCTAAATATTCATGCCAATTAATAGAGTAAAAGGCTAGGATCATGTGGCTCAAAGAAGGAGATAGATTCATTAAATTCTTCTTTAACCTATAATTTTCAGGAGAAATACTAACTCAGTAAATCCAATCAGAACTTGGGATGGAAGATTGATATGCAAATAGGAGGATTTGTTGAAGGATGCTAAGAAGTATTTCAAGGAGTTCTACTACTCTTATAAGAAATCAATATCTACTCAACTCATTAGATCACTTACTAAGAACAAATTATTTGATCTGTAGGTTGATTCACTAATTAAAAACATAGAGGATTATGAAATTATAAAGGTGGATTTTCAATTGAACCCTAAAAAGGAACCATGGCTAGATGGATTTAATGGTCCTTTTCTTAGAAGGCATGGCCTTAGATATGATCAATGGTGAAGGAAGTAGTCAAGGAATTTTTTTCATCAAGAATTCTATTGGAGGAAATCAATAAACCTTTAGATGTTTGATTCCTTAATTAAATAATCTAGCTATCTTGTAGGATTACAAACCAATATGATGCTTAAATTTCCTTTACAAAGTGATTGCAAAAATTATAGCTAACAAACTAAAACTAGTTATGGGATCCTCAGTTACTGATAACCAAAGTTATTTTATGCAAGGTAGGCAAATAGGGGACAACATATTTACAGTGCAAAATCTATTAAGAAGCCATTCTAGAACGAATTCACTAAGGAATTGTTCCTTTAAGATTGATTTCAAAAAGGAATTTGATTGTGTGGAATGGAACTTCATTTTGTAACTCCTTAAATTAACGAGATTTCCTAACAAGTTCACTAAATGGGTTGAAGCCTGTATTACTTCTCCAACCTATATTGCTTTGGTTAACGGAAACCCAACAAGTATTTTCTATGAAGAAAGAGGGCTTAGGTAGGGGGATCCCTTGTCACCTTTTCTCTTCAATTTATGAATGGAAGCTCTAACTTCAAGTTTTAACTACAACATTGGTAGGGGAACATAATTTAAATATCACAACAAATATAGGAAAGTCTCCTTAGTGAATTTATGCTTTGCAAATGATATATTCTTATTCTCTAAAGCTAATTAGGGCTAAGTTGAACTCCTTATGTCTACTTTGAACCAATTCAGCTCCATGTCTGGATTGATAGTAAACTATTCTAAAAGTCATTTTGTTCTATCCAAAAGTGCAGATCAAATGGAAGAGGGAATTGCGTCTAAAATGGGAATGAGTAGGAAGCAAACCCTTTTATGCTATTAAGGCTTACCAATCACAATTAGAAGACTCCATTTTAATGAATGATACTGCCTATTTTTAAAAAATTCAAAAGAGATTGACTTTATTGACCAAAAGAGCCATATCCTTTGGAGGAAAGACTGCAATTAGTCCATTATGTCCTCAACTCCATGCATATTTATTTGTCTTATAATATGGTAATGGTAAGAGAAGCCATTAAATCAGTGGAAAAACTAATAATGAATTTGTTATGGGAAGGTTGTGATTCTAACTGAGGACATGACAAAGTTAGATGGAGTGATGTTTGCAAACCAAAGGTGGAGAGAGATTTAAGAGTTATAGCTATAAAAATCTCTAACAAAGCTCTCATGATAACGAAACTCTAGTCCATTCTGTAGGATAAGAAACGTTATGGTTAAATGGCTCTATAGTTATATTCTTAAAGAAAGGAGTATCTGGGCTATTACCCACAAACCTTCACATTCTTGGTTTCTAGCATAACTACTGAACCTAAGGAAAATCTTGGAACCTGAAATATCTTGTCAAGTTTGTAGCAAGGAAAAGGCTAGTCTTTGATATGATAATTGGTCAGGGAATGGCTCCTTAATAAGGAATTAGATAGCCATTCAACATGGAGTCACTTCCCTTTAAATGCTAAGTTAAACTCTATCATAAGGGAAGGGTAGTAGATTAAGTTTCCACGGGAGCTCAATTCTTAACTCCTAATTATTAGCCAAATATAATGTCCCCAGATAAATACATTTAGAATATCCACCCTAGAGGACAATTGAATAATAAGATCTATAAATAATGGTTGATATAGAGAAATGAAATAGTAAATTGGCATCGAATAGTTTGAGATGAAGAGCTATTGCCTAACTCTTCTTTCATTTTAAGGTTAAATGTTCTAAACAAATTAAGCACAATAGATAGACTACCCTAACTGAGTGCTAATGATGAATGTGTTTTGTGTAGTTCATAAAGTGAAAATAGGGATCATATATTCTTTGAATGTTAGTTCTATATGAATATATGGCATTTGATCAAAAATAAATACCTATGGGTTTTAAACAGTTGCCAATTTTCAGGGTTTATGCAATGGTTTATTATATTGAACTCATTTTTAAAGCCTAATACTATTATCTATCTTATTTCCTTTGTTGGTTGCATAAAGGAAATATGGATGGAAATAAATCTCATAAGGTTCCATGACAAAGGTAAAAGTCAACAAGAAGTTTTGTTATGTTTCAACTAAATTTAAAGAGAAAATCATTTCTTCAAATTCCATCAAGGAATGTTCACTCAGCTAGTCAAATTATGGAGATTGTTGCTATTTCGTGCTAGTAAAAGGTAATCAGAATCCCTAATCTCATGCTAAAAAGGAAGAACTCTACTAATTACCTCATATAAGAAAATGAAAGCATAGAAATTGAGGGCTTACCTCTAGGAGACTGATGGGTAGGTGATGGACTTTCCATGGTCACTTAGGAACTCTTTTGGGTAACATGCGAGAAGAGTGATTAGAATTGGTGTTGTGACAAGAGATGGAACATGTTTCAACTCTATAAATCAATTACTTTCTGAGAGATAGCGAGAATTTGGAGCCAAAAGTAGAATTCTTCAAGTAAATTCCTTTAACGAGCATTGTTCTTTTCCTTTTTAGCTACATGTTCTATTTGTTTCCAATTAATAGGTTTAGCTTTTATTTGATTTATCAGATCTATGAGCCTATTAGCGTCGGATTGTGGTTGGTTTAAATTGTATATCTCCACTAATTGATGGAAACTTTATTTTAATTTCTAAAGAAAAGTTATCTCAAAAAATGATGGAGATTAAGCATCATAAATCTTGCTACTTTCGAACACCTATGAAAGCTTTGGATTCGTCTCATTTATCCTCGTATGTTATGCTTCCTCTTTTTCTTGTAATTGTAAAACTTGCAATTAACCACCTTCTTCACCCTTTGGGATTTATGGATTGTTTCCATATCTACAAGAAAATGTTATCTTGTCAACTTCCGAATTTAGTTTTTTGTTATTGATATAAAATTATACCCATCTAACAACAACTATATAATGACGTTTTTATAAATGAGAGGTTTGTCATTCATAATAATGTTGTTTTTATAATTATCGGTGGGTGATACAATTATCAAGCAATGCAAGTTCTTTTCCTTTTAACTTTATCATATATTTGTTTTTGTTGTTTAGTCGGTATTTGTTTTAAATTAATTCTGAGTAATTGTTGGGTGTATGCGGAGAGAGATTTATATGCAAAGTACAACTTTCTAATTTACATTTTTTTAACAAGGGAAAACACCTTAAAATACTAAAAATCTCTCAACCCAGATCACCCCCTAATGCAGAGTGCGAGGATAAAGTGCTTCGGTCATATATTGATAGAGTAAGTCCCGAACAATCATCGGAGGCTCCTGAAGATACTGTAACCTTGGCCTTGATAGAGAAGCTAAAGTAGCTAGGCGATCGACACATTGGTTCCCTTCCTGATGGATGTGCTGTAGTTGAACCTCCCATGCGCGAACCCTCAGATACCTGTCACCAAAGGATAAATGTCAGACATAATGCTATTGGAAGAGGAGAGAGTGTTAATAACCTCTAGCGAGTCCACTTCGACTACCACTCGTCGATATCCACGATCCCATGCTAGAGTGAGGCCTGAATGAACCCCCTATAATTCTGCCTCCAGGGACACTCCCACTCCAATATTTTGGATAAAACTGCCACACCAGTGGCCTTGGCTTGTTCGTAGAAGTCCTCCAGCTGCGACCATATTGGAACTTGTGTTCATTGCACCATCCGTATTGAGTTTGACCTACCCCTCCATAGGTTTGTTCCATCCCACAGGGATACCCAAAGGCATACCCTGCGCTTGAAAAACGCTACTTTTCACCGTATTGGCCCGGATGATCCAACCAACATAATCTATGACGAATCTAATTCCTTTCATCGGCAAAACAAAGTCGGTGTCAAAGATGCTGTTGTTACGCCATTTCTATAAAAACCAGCAAGCAAATCCAAAGATAATAGCCCACGCTATCTGTTTGAACTGAAAATGACGTCGAAGGTTTCTAAAAACCCACGTATCCTCATCATGTTGGAAGAAATCCCTGTCTACTATTTCAGAAGGGAATTTTTTCCAAAAAGAAGTTACTCTGGGGCAATCCCGTAGAGCGTGGAGAATTGGCTCTTCCTGTCCACAAAAATGACAACCACTGTCCATTGATAAATGATGCACCACTCTCTGTTGGTTGGTTAACAATTTACTCTTAGTCAAAAGCCAAAGGAAAGACCTAATCTATTGTGGTCCTGCCCGTTTCCAAATGACCTCCCAAAGCCTACTGAATTCGTTTGTGTTGGTTTGGTCGATGAGATTATAAGCAGATGCCACTATGAATTTCTTGGGATTTGTGGAACCCCATGTCAATTGATCTTCCACTTGGTCATTGATGTTTGGTCAAATTAACGCAATCATTATACAAATTGTAGAGGGAAGATATTGTTGGAAAAGATTCCAATGCCATTGACCAAATTCACTTGTGTAGTCAGACACTGTGGCATTTAGGACACTATCCGGAACATGGGTGGTGGCCACTAATAAAGTGGTCCCAAATCCTCGACCCAGCAATCAAGCTAGAAGAGAATGCGTCGTCCGTCGCCTAGCTTCCATTTAGCTCCTTAGCGCACTAAGTGCCATGTCGCTGATATCCCCCTCCAAATTGTCGAAGTCCCTTTTCGAGCTAACGTCTGAGGAAGGTGATATGCATCTAAGCGGTATTTGGCTAGCAGGATCTGAACCCACATAGCAGTGGGTTTTATGATTAAATCCCATCTGAGTTTTGTTAGGAACGCATCATTGGAAGATCTAATGCGCTTTATACCCAGTCCCCCTGCTTTTTTAGGTTTACACAATGCAGCCTAATTGACAAGATGTATTTTCTGTTGCCCATCGTGTGACCCCCAGATGAAGTCCCGCATTAATTTTTCTAACTCATCACAAAGTTGTCGGGGTAGATAAATCGTTTGCATTATGAAAATTGGAAGGGTCGAGATTACAGATTGGTTTAAAGTAACCCGACCCGCTAAAGATAACATTCTAGATTTCTAGCCCGCCAGCTTCTTTTGGGCTTTATCTAGTACGTACTGGTAAGTATGTCGGGTGGTGTGCTCATGAATCAAAGGAACTCCGAGATATTTCCCAAGATTGTTCGTACTATGAACATTCAACGCTTGACTGAGCCGTCGCGCTGTATCGCGAGGAACATTCTTGGGGAAGAAAATCCAAGTTTTATCTATATTAATGCGCTGTCCCGAAGCTTGACAAAAAGTGTCTAGAGTCCGAGTTATCACTTGTGTTTGGTTATCTGTAGCTTCAGCAAAAAGAACGAGATCGTCGGCAAAGAATAAATTCGAAACTAAAGGTCCTATGAGGCTTAATTTGATCAATTTCCACTGTCGTTGGCCCACTTCTAGCTTAATAAGATGCCCTAATCTTTTCATGCTAAGGCGATAAAGGGACCTCTAGAGGGTTGAAAGGGTTCAGATAAAGTACCTTGCCAAGCAACTTACATAGTCACTATCGTTACACACTTTGTAATGACATTAATGAGGTTCTGTGGGAGCCTAATATCTGTTAAAGTATTTTGAATGAAATCCCATCGAAGTCAGTCATAAGCTTTTTCTAGATCTACTTTCAGAGCAAAATACCCAGTCTTCCCCTGTTTTTTTCTCATCGTGTGTATGACCTCCTGGGCAATGATAATATTATCAGTAATTTGACGTCCAGGAATAAAACTACATTGGTTCTCCGCCACAAGGTAATCAAGATGGCCTTTTAATCGATTCACAATGATTTTATCTATGACCTTATAGAGCACCGTACAGAGGCTAATGGGTCTAAATTGGGAAATATGGGAAGGAGCGGGAATTTTGGAATCAATACAAAAATAGTTTGATTCAAGTCCTCTTCCCATCGTTCCAGGCGAAAAATTGCCTAAATAAAAGCCACCATTGAGTGTCCTACTTTATTCCATTGAATTTGATATAATAATGCATTGAAACCAACCACTCCCAGGGCTTTGTTTGGGTTCATGGAAAAGACCGCACTCCTAATTTTTGTTTCATGGATTGGGGCCGCTAGCTCGGCAATCCTTGCCTCTGAAAGCTGAGGGAAAGCTCCTGTAAATAAAAACTGTTGACTAGGTGCAACTTTAGGGGCGTGCAACTAGACAAAAAAATTCCTTGCTAAAAGACTTAGTTGCTCCTGATCAGAAATCAAGGATCTCGTGTCGTCAAAAAGGCAATCTATTTCTTCCTTTTAGAAAGTGTGAGCGTACGGTAATATTTGGTGTTCCGATCACCCTTCAAGATCCATTCACATTTGGCGTGTTGGTGCCAAAAAAGCTCCTCCTCACTCAGAACCTGTAAGAGCTCGGTGCTCAGTTGTTCCTCTAAGTCTAATAACAAATCTGAATTGTCAGATTGCATAGATCTCTGTATTCCCTCCAAGCGGGCGAGAAGTCTTTTTTTACGATGGAAGTTATTGCCAAAAACATCTTTGTTCCATTGTATAAGATGAGTAGCAAAGGTGGCTAAAGATTTGCTGAAAGTCTCCTCATCAGGTATCCAATGTGTATCAACCACATCGGCAAAACCAAAACGAGTTAACCACGCGTTCTGAAAGCGAAAGTGGGGGAAGACATTACTCTCTGAGAGGGGCTGTTGATGTGAAGCAACAAAGGTCGATGGTCCGACCCAAGAAAAGGTAGGGGTTGATTAATCGTATGGGGAATTTCCTAATCCAAGAAGTTAAGCCAAACACTCTATCCAAATGTGCTTGGATTATGCCTCTCCTCCACGTAAATTTTGATCCTACGAAACCCAAATTATGAAGACCACACTCATTCACCCAATTCTTAAAAAGTTTATTCACTAACCTTGCTGTCGTAGCTCCACCCCTTTTGTCTGAAACCTCCAATTTAGCATTAAAATCTCCTCTCACAAGCCATAGCCCGGGGTTAGAGTGACCTATCCATTTTAAAAACGGCCATAAGATTTTTTGGCAGGCAAATTGTGGACTAACATAAATTGGCGTAAAGTAAAAAGAACAACTACCATACTTGACTTTGGTATGAAGGAATTGTTGATGGGCAATGACCACTGAAACTTCAACATCGTGTTTTCAAAGCATCCAAATTCCACCAGAAAAGCCTTCTGCTTTGACCCTAAAGGAAAAATCAAAACCCAATTTATGGGTCACTTTTGTCGCCCTAGCTCCACTAATTTGCGGTTCTAACAAAACCATAATACCATTCTTATATATATGCGTATAATTATGAATTATTACCTACACGCGATTTCCCCCTGCGCGTTGACAATTCCATATGAGAATCGACATCATGGGCTAAGGTCATGACTAGGTCTCCTTACATCGGTGTGTAAGGCGATATTCTCTGTGATAGTGCCCATATCTCCACTATTGTTGGATCCCGTTTTCGGAACCCAACTCTCTTACTTAAAATCGTGAAACTTGTGCGTACGTATAACTTTGAAGGGTTATAAATTTTTTTTTCATTCTTAATCCCTTGAACCCTTAAAGAAATTATGAAATACATTTTCAATCTTATAACATCCCAAACTCCACTTACAAAATCTTCCCTGGTGTGCCTATGTAACCTAATCATCATGCTTGAACTTATTTTCACTACGCGTACACCGAATTTGGAAAACTTAAAATCTCAATCTC
>JANZLH020000024.1:1400336-1413664 GCA_026770325.2 Erythroxylum fimbriatum | reverse complement strand
GGGAAGTCCCGGTAACAAAAAAGTTTTGTTTTCCGCACTTGGTACATGTGATGTACCTCCCGGGATTTTCCTACAAACTATGGATTTGATTTTAGGAAATTCTAATTAACAGTGATACTTGATCAACTACAGTAATATAAACTTGAAAAATCAATATACTAAAGTCTCATCAATTTGTACTTCCTTGCAGCATTTGCACTGGCAATACTCTACTTTTCTTATTTTTCATGTAAGATATCAAAACATCAAAAAAGTAACTGAAATTATCGATAAAAGACTTCAAAACACGTCTTTCTTTATTATAGATAGTATCCAAAGAGAAAAGACAAAGCATCAAAGAATAGCAAATTAAACCCAAAAAACTTTTCCTCTTAAACAAAAACTAACCAGAAAAGGTTCTAAAATTTTTGAACAAAATACAAGAAAAAGAAAACATCAAAAACACATGGACTTGTCATTTTCTTAGTGCTTTTTGGAAGCGAATGTCTTGAAGTGACTAACAAAGAAATTCACTAGTTTTCATCTTCCAAATTCAATAGAAATTAAGGTTAAAAGAAGATTTATGAGTTATTTATTGCATAAAACACAACACATATTGTTTCTTGGGGGGTATTTTATTGTATAAAAATTAGATAAAATTCAGGAATGTATGTAGATGATTTAAATTTTTTATATTCAAACTTTTGATTAAAAATCACAAAAACATATGCAATACTATGCTGAAACCACATGAATATACTTTGTTACGTATAAATATTCTTCAACAACAGACAAATTAAGAAAGGGAATGTCTCCTTATTTCTAACCTAAACAACATAAATTAAAATAAATAAATACAAGAGCTAACACATAATTTGGCATAACACACAACTAACTGAGATGATATCAAAACCAACAAAGCAAAGAGACAATGAAATGACATTTATATTTCTTTCTTTATTAACCTATTGGAAGCAAGCACATGTTGTAGTTATGAATAATAGGGATAAAAAATTTCTCTCTCTAAAAACTAAAACTTTGGATTTTGGGGGAGGAACTGGTGAAGCAACTGGTAAGTTGCTATTTTGGGAAGGCTACATGGAAGCCTCCAAAGGAGGCAACTCGATGACTCCCTCGATTCCCCCTTCTCCACATGAAGGCTTGCATATGAGTCAGTTCCCTTCTGCACAGAAGGCTAGCGTTATCAATAACCAGAGAGAAAATAGCAAGTTGAATGAACAGAGTAAATCTTGGAAGAATATAGTAGCTTCAGCCACTCTTAGTGAGAAGCCTAAGCATTTTCAATCTACTGTGGTCAATGGCATTGTTACTCCTCCTCTATAGATGCTACAATAGGGTCTTAAAAACTGGGGAAACATATTGGTGGGATATTTTCTCAGCGAAAGACCTGAGTTCCTTAGATATAAAGTTGGGTGCTCAATAGATGGGGAACCAAAGGGCTTACTAGGGTCTTGCTTATTGAAGAAGATACTTATCTCTTCAAAATTCATTGATGTGGACAATATGAACAAGGTAATGGAATATAATTCTTAACATATTGGGGGTCAGCTAATATTTGTTTAAAAATGGATCCCGAAATGAAATTTGACAAATTTAGAACAGAAATTATTCCATTGTGGATTAATTTCCACAATATTCCTTTAATGTACTGGACTCTAAATGGATAGAGCTTCCTAGCAAGTTGAGTAAGGAAGCCTATTGCTTTTGACTCAGCTTCAACCAAACTTGAGAAAATCTGTTATGTAAGAATTTATGTGGAGTTGAATTCCAAGTATGAACTTCCTAAAATGTTGCATGTAATGAAATTGGATGTTGCTAAAGAAATGACTAAAATAGACATCCAAGTTACCTATCATTGGAAACCTCAGTTGGGAAAGAAATTATGGAAAGCAACAGGAAAAAATATCTTTAGGGGGTTACTTTGAGTTTATAAGGCTTGAAGAGGATTCAACTCCATATACAAAAGGAGAAAACTTAGAAAATTCTCGTCCACTAATCATGATAGACTTGTCTAATGTAATGGAGGTTCGGATTGTTAAACAATACAAGGCTACAAAACCTGAAGGAAAGTAGGGTCAAATAAAGGATAGTGACGACATTGAATCAATTCCCAGTTGCATTGAAATTGAGGTGGAGAATCTTAATCATGAACTTCCAGAAAACTTACAGTTGGAGCATGCTGAGCAGTTATCTCCTACTGCCAACAGGAAATCAGGATGAAAGAGAAGAAAACCCAAGGGGGTTGGCTGTTAGTTCCCCACACGTAAGCTTATGTTTTTTTGGAATATTAAAGGTATGAATGAACCCCATAAAAGTTAGGATGTCAGACATATTATTTTGGAAAAAAATCATATTAGTCTGGGACAACTAGAGATTATAATCAAAGCTCATAAGCTATAAAATTATATACAATTTATAGGCAAAGATTGGGATTTTGGATCTAATCATAAGCATCACTATAATGGCAGAATTGTTTATGCATTTAATAAGGAGAAAGCAAAAGTTGTAGTGCCTTACTCCTTTAAAATTTTTCAACTTCCTTACTAACAAGGAGGGATTCATAGAGTTAGTTAATGAAGTTTGGGATAACAAGATTATAGGTTGTAAGTCCTTTCAGCTTATAAGGAAACTCCAGCTTCTAAGAAACAGGTTAAAGCATTTCCTTAAATCAAGAGGTCCTCCTACTGCACTCATATTGCAAATTGCCAAGGATAGGCTAAGAAAAGCCCAAGAAGCTAATTTCCTTTTTTCCCCCCCCAACAATCAAACACTAAAAACTACTAAGATAAAAAAATCTAGAGCTTTATATGAAGGCTCTTCTTAAGTATAATTCCTTGCCAAGAAAAAGGCAAGAATCATTTGGTTAAAAGAAGGAGATTTAAATAACAAGTTTTTTCACAACTCTATCCTGAAATTAAATAAAAAGTTTTTCACAACTCTATCCTGAAAAGAATAAACTATAACAAAACCTGCTTGATAGAAATGATCAAATAGTTATTTATAGATCCTCTATTAAAGAAATGGTGCTCAAATTCTATGTTGATTTGTTAGCTTCTAGCCCTTTAGGTATGTTCAACTTGTAGGGCCTAGTAGAGCTAATTGGCCCTCCTATCACTTAGGAGAATTTGGAAATACTACTGCAGCCAACAACTAATCAGGAAATCAAGGGAGTTCTGTTTAGCCTCAACTTAAGGAAGGCTCTAAGCACTAATAGGTATAATGCTCATTTCTTTCAAAGCACCTAGAATATCACTTCTAAGCTGCTAGTTGAGGTTATCTAAGAATTCATTTACTTAGGAAAATGGCTGAAGAAGATTAATGCAACTCACATATGCATGATTCCCAAGGTTCCTAATACGAACTACCTAAATGACTTTAGACTTGTTTCTTGTTATGACACTCTGTACAAAGTGATTTCTATTATGCTAGCTAACAGATTAAAGGATCCTTTAAAGCAAATGATTTATTTCTCTTAAGGAGCTTTCATTTGAGGCAGAACTATCTTAGACAACATTCTAATAGTGCGGAAGCTTATGAGGGATTATAATAACAATAAGTCTATTAAAAGTTGTGCTATTAAATTCCCAAAGCATTTGACAGTCTTCAATGGAATTTCATTTTTTGTGGTCTTGAATGGCTTGGATTTCATATCAATTTCATCAATTGGATCAAAGAGTGCCTCTCAACCACCTCTTATAGTGTGCTTATTAATGGATCCCTAAGCAAGTTTTTTAAAGGTTCTAATGGGATAAGCAGGGTGACGATCTTTCTCCCTACTTGTTTGATATTTCCATTAAGATTCTTAACAAAATAATCAAATTGAACACATCTAGACCTTTTAGTTTCAGATTTCATTACAAACGCAAAGAGATTTAACTTACCCGTCTAAATTTTGCAAATGATCTAATGAGGTTCTATGCAACTAATCAAAACTCCATCTCACTTTTGCATAAATCTCTCCATAAGTTTTGCAGGATCATTGGACTTTACATTAACTTATTAAAGACTAAGGTGTACTTCTCTTCTAATTTTTTTAATATGACAGTCTAAAGAACATCTTTAGGTTAAATGTCCACTGCTTACCTTTCAAATACCTTGGAGTTATAATCTTTTCTAAGAAGCTAAAGTTTCAAGATTGCATTATGCTATTGGAGAAATTCAAGAAGAAAATAAATGCTTGGCAAAATAGAGCTCTATCTCAAGCTGGAAGGGTTTAGATTATTATTGTAGTACTGAATAATCTCCACAATCATTGGAGCTCTCACCTAATTCGACCCAAGAAGGTCAATAAGGAGATGGAAAAATGCATTAGGAACTTCCTTTGGTCTGGAAAGGTTGAGAATCCTAAAGGAGCCAAAATCAAATAGGAACAACTTTGTTGGAAAAAGCAAGAGGGAGGATTAAGATTTGTCTTAATGTAGATGATTTAGATAAAGCTAGTGGCTAAGAAAATATGGAAGCTTTTTAATGATAAAGATGCGCTTTGGAATAATGGCCAATGAAACAACTTGTTGTTTTACTTAGAAAAATTCTGTATTCAAAGTGCGAAACAAGAGAGCAAATACTACTATAACGAAAAGCTCACAATATCTTTCTAATGAGAGAAAGAAAAGGCTAAAGCTTGGTGAGGCTAAGATAGCAGAAAGAATACTTTATGAAAGAGACCTGAAAAGGTTCTTGAAGGGAAGAAAGAATACTTGTAAAGTTGAAGAGTATAGTGAAATCTCAAAAACTCTAAGGACTGGACGTAGCCTAAGGTTTGGAGTGAACCAGTATAAAATCGCGGCACCTATTCTCTAACCTTACACTTTATTTTTCTTGTTGTTAGACGAGTAGATAAAAATTACTTGCGATTCAAATACGTATCAACTTTAGTAAAGTATCTTTGGTATTCATTTGATAGTTGAAAAATATTTTCAAAAAATATCAAAAGATTTGTAGTCTAAAAAAGATTACACAATTCAACCCCCTTTCTTGTGTATTTTGTATACTTTACGTGCTTCCTATATTAACAAGTGATTTACTTCATCCATTTCTTCCTTGGGAGGGGAGTAATGAGTGTTGAGTCTTCATCTACAACAATCACTTGCTTCCAACTTTTCTTAAGCTAAGAGGAGGAGGAGGAGCCCTTTTCAACTAGCTTGGGATCAAGACCAGTGTTATGTAAGGGTAGTGTGGGAAAATCAATTGGGGAATCTGCACTAAACGTTGGAGGTTTAAGGGTCTGCATAATGTTCAGAACTAGAAATGGGAAATGTTCAAAGCTGTGAAGAAGTTTACAAAAAGTTGTTACCAAAAAAGATAACCAATCAAAGGCGAGACTGTAGAGGAAAAAAAGAGGGGCATTTAGTAGCAGGTCATTGTAGAGGTTTCTGGTTTGAACAAGAGGAGAATGAAAGAAGAATGAGCACAACAATAAAATGCAGTTGAATGAGGTGCAAGTGAAGATTAAGGTGTTGAGTGAGATGGCAGGATGAAAATGGACCAACTTAAGAGGTAGGATTCCCATCTTTGGGGTATGAAGCTGTAGAGAGAGGATGGAGAGAAAAAGCCATTAGAGTATCTTTGTTAGCACAACCATGTAATATTACTTTATTGCTGCCTTTAGGAGGTTATCAATAAATTTTTTCAACTTCAAAAAAACAATGACACGGAATGAGCACGCTTCCACTAAAATAATCAAATAAAACAAAGCAAAAAGACAATTAAGAATTGCAACAAATGAGAAAAGGTGACGAATGACGACGAGAACAATATTGTGTGGGTTACAAAATAGAATACAACATTTGAGAAACTAGGGATTCATAAATCCTTAAATTTCTATTCAAGAAGGATGTTAACCTCTCTTTCCAGCTTAAATGCACAAATGGGGAAAGAGCCTACAAACAAGTATTAAAAAACGTCAAAGTAAAATTTTAACAGATCTTTGACGGAATTATTAAATTAAATATTTTGAAAATATTAAAATTCATGTTGAAATATTAAAAATGTTTAAATTTAAACTAAATTTTAATAAATACACTAAAGTTCATATTGATCATCTTACTAAATGCATCACAAATTAAGGACAAAAATTATAATTCACACAGCTTATAATCTTAAAAAGACTTTCTAAAGTCACACCCTGGTTAATCTTGATTTAGAAAATTTAACCTTAAACTATTTATTGATTTGCTAGTAATCAATAAAAATCAACAAAAGCTTCATGAGTGAATCCTACATTTCTAATCAATTGGGTGATTACGCCGATATCAGACCCAGGTAGCCAGCTAGTAAAGCCAATATGCTGGAAACAACATATGCACCACCAACAATGACTGGCTCCTTCAACCCCCATTGGACTACTAGTCCTTGTTGAAATGGAGCAATTCTCAACAGTCGTCGCGTTGCCTTGGCAGTTAACATCTAAAACACAAATAATCACCCAGTATCAGATTCATTATGTAAAATACATATTAAGTGAATTTTTAAGGAATTTCTCAAAAGCACTACATGAAACCATAACAACAACTGAAGCCAAAGCAGCAGCAGCTTACTGTACCTGCAAAACATATGATGAAGCTTCCAAGAAAAAGATTCCAGATGAAATAAATAATGGAAAGAACATGCCGGTAGAAGCAGCCATGGCAGCTAATGCTCCACCCAGAGCCAATGACCCCGTCTCTCCCATAACAATAGATGCTTTGTACCGGTTGTGCAACAAAAAACCAACACAGGCCCCTGCCATAGATGCTCCAAATATAGAAAGTTCTGGTTGGACATTAAAAAGAAAGGAATAGTTAGTAAACAAGACAAAAATCTCGATCTCTTTCTTACTGACAAATAGTAGACAAAGTTAATCTAGTATTTCAAAACTAAACATTTACATCAAGTGACAGCCTCCAGCAATCAATGAAACCATTCAGTGTCTTGTGAGGCAGTGTCCATCAATGTCAAAACATATCGCAACGGAAGTTTAAGCACATACGAAGTTGTCTATTCAGGACGAAAGGCATAGTTTTGCAATTTCCTGTTCCAATAAAATTTTCAGAAATCTGTTCTCTAAGAAATTGAGAAATCCATTTGGAGATTTCCTGAAGAACGTCAACAGAACAGTATGGACATTTATGATTCCAACTCAACTTTGATGTCAAGAACCGAACTAACCTATTGTGCAGTGCCACCAACTGTTATGATACATAATATCATTACAACAATATCCCACATACCAATGCAACAAAAAACATGCAGAACATGATTTTACATTGTTCATTTAATCATTAAGTACCACAGCATGTCATGAATTCACAGTACTAACCAGAACATATTGGCAGCACTGCGATTGACATTCCTATCAAGGCCAAAGCACCTGTCCCACTGACTAGGCCATCAAGACCATCTGTTAATCTAATGGCATCTCCCATTGAAACAAAGCAAAATGATGATAACCATGAATAGCAACAGTTCCCCAAGCACACAAGGCCCACAGGAGCAGGAAGAGGAACCAATGTTCTCCTGCATTATGAACACAAACTGGCTGAGGATAGGATACTATTGATCTAATCTTGCTGCAGAAAAAAGGTGTCATAGCCCTTTCCTAGATTCAACTATTGAAGATAAGGTTAAAAAGTGCATGGCGTGTAAACCACGAAGAAATGACCAAGACATTTCAAAACTTTAAAGTACATTGGAAAATAGTATATCAAGATAGCATCTATGTAGGAGAAACCTAAATTATCTGTGCAGAAAAAATTAATCAATGGCAATGTCCGGTGAATTTTTTATTGGAAGAATAGATATGTGAGTTACCATCAGATAAATGTTGTTCAGATTAGTTACAAGAATGTATACATGCTGTAGGGTGATGAAATGCATGTGGTTTCCAACCAAAAAGAAAACGAAGTCCCAACAGCTACCTGGAAAGCGTAAGATTCATAATCAAGAACTGGTTAGTAATTAATAGAAAAGGGAATAAGAATACTGTTAAAGCAAGCAATTGACGAAATTTACCTCCAAAATATTTTTTATCCAAGTTGATAATCCACTTTTGCAATTTTTGGTAAGGGTTAAAATGTCACCAAGGAAACCAATTAGAGCAAAGGCTAGTGTAGCAAATGCTACACCAGAAACTTCAACAGAAGAGAACCCAGCTATGTATTTCGCAACACCAACACCTACTGGCACAAAAAATAAACCGCCCATTGTGGGAGTTGCTCTTTTTCTGGAGTATCTGATGGAATCCTCTTTCCTAATTTCTTGATGAATCTTCAAATCATTGAGTATTGGGACACAAAAATAGCCAGCAAAGGAGACTAAAACTACTGATATAAGGAAAGGTCGGGACAAGTAAAATGGTGTCAAAGGTAGTCTGACAATACGCCACGCACACCAATCAACAAATATAAGCAGCAGAGTTAGGAATGCTACAAGTGCCAAAGTATTTAGCATCCCAAGTTTGTTCCTGCAATCATAGTGCAATATCACTAGGCAAAATCAAATAGAAACGACAAGAAATCACCAAATTAAAGTCTTTCATGTCGATCATAGTATACAATTTACAGAATGAAATATATATTATTTTCAAGAATGAAATCATAACTACAGTTGACTTCATGAAATCAGCACCTGTTGCTTTAAGCCTCAAATCTTCTTAAGTTGATACAAATTTATACCAAAATACATTCAAAAGATTCTAACAACCATTTCTAAGGATTTCCAGTTTCTTACTACTTCATCCTAAGGACACATTTTAAAAGTCAATATCGCACGGAAAAAGAGAAGAATAAAGAAGAAGCATGGGAGGGCACTTGCCTATACTTTTTGCGGCCCTTGCCAATCATAGCAAGCCTGTGAGCTGTAATTGTAATAGCATCATTGCTTGATATAGAACCAGCAGGCAAATCAACATCACTTAGCGGATTTAGCACATATTCTGCATCACTGTCTTCCCCGTCACTTGATGATAGCACGTATCCAGTGGCTGCCTCATCATCACCCCAGTCATCAACAAACGATGTGCCAGAGTCCTAAAATCCAGAAACAAACATTTAACAATTAAGGCTTGTAAACTAAAAAATTACGATTTAGAGAAGAAAAGAGAAGCTGAGGTTTTATGAGAACTACATCACCAAAGGCCTTGACGTGGACGTTTGGGCACCGCCATCGACATATAAATTCTCCAACATATGATCTCCTTGCCTACAAACAAACAAACAAACTTTCTGAGAAGGCAAACAGATACAATCCCACCAACCAAAAGCCGATCTTCATTCATTCACCAAACCTCACGACAGAGAAACGGAGGCCGGCTGGAGTAGTGAATGGGGAAGGAAGAGAGAGAGAAGCGGTTGCGAGACGAGAAGAGACGAAGAGCGTAGGGATTCAGAGATCGCATGACGAATAATAAAAAATAGATGGCTTATGGAATTAAGAGAAGAAGAAGAAGAAGAAGGCTGGTTAGCTGGTTGTTCAACTTCTGGTTGGCTTCTTCCTCAATATGATAATTTTATGTATTCTAATATATGGCTTTTCAGCCATCTAGCAAGCATTCTGGTGCCTTCCGGAAATTCCAAAGCAAACAGAAAGCTGTTTGTTTGGTTGACAGCGGGTTTGCTTATTCAACCCAACTAGCCTACTGTTTTGAAAAACCACCTTACTATATTTTGTGAATTGTCTCTATCGTACGGAGTGAGTAAACTCTAAAATACGACGCGGTAGGCTCACAAGAAAAATTTTGAATATTTTATAGCACGAGTAAAGAGCAACAAAAGAATATCTGGTGCGGGTCTCACAAGAAAAACTTTGAATATTTTGTAGCATGACTCGTGAGTGAAAAGCAACAAAAGAATTATGTTTCCTTCTTCAGATTGGACTGGGCTTTGCTTAATTATTTATTAATGCAACATTTCAATTTTAGAGTTCAGATTTTTTGTCCAATTTTATGGTGTCTTATTCTGTTTCATGAATCTCAACCATTCATTTATGTAGGTTTCATGTGGATCCCGTATAAATAAATATGGGACCTGCATAAATAAATGGCTAAGATTCATAAAACAGAATAAGACACTATAAAACTGGACAGAAGATCTTGTTCCCCAATCTTGATTCATCCCTTGAAACTACATAATATGATTAGGCAAACTGTAAATCCTCCTCTGGTCTGGTCTGGTTCCATCAGGCATTTTTGGGCCTTTGCCTTTTGATGGCTCAATGATAGTATGTGCATTCTCCTGCCAAATATTTAAACAAACCCTATGACTCAGAACACAACACAGCACAACAATGTTGAAACAAAATCCAGTCAAAATGCTACAGCAGGTCCAACTATAATTCAAGTGCATGAACGGAAAGTTCATTCCTCACTTTTTCATCTCCTACCTGCCACCATGTTGTTTTCTCTGTCTGTACTACTGCTTCAATTTAATAATCAGTTATCACACATCACTTGCAACCAAATTTCAGGTCTAAGCTCACTCCATAGTAATCACGCTCAATTAGTGCATGCAACTATATCCCAGAAACTAGTCACATACAACAAGCAAAAAATAAAAAATTTCCACTTCTATTTCTATTTCCTTCATTTTTTCCATTTTCAATAGGCTTTAAAAGAAATTAGCTGTTTTGATAATTGGATGGATATCAGCAATTTGCTTGCGCACTTTCACGCTGATTGGAACCAGTGGTTGTGGTGGAACTCGAACACGATACGTCAGTGACGATGATAAGGACGGAGATATGGGGGGCCCAAATAAAATATAAATTTCACAAAATTTTTTATATCAAAATTAAATAAAAAACAAAGTTTTATTAATAATATAAAATAGCTAAAATTACAATGATCCTCGCCTACTTTTCATAGATTGAAATCTTTTCATAACAACATCATTATCAATATTTGCAAATACATCTCTTTCAATGTAACACACTAAATAATCATTCAATAGGTCATCTCCAATTTTATTACGAAGTGAACTCTTGATAATTTTCATTGCGGAGAAAGCCCTTTCCACTGTGGCTGTAGCAACTGGTAAAAGTAATGACAATTTGACTAACAAATAAACCAAAGGGAATACATGATGCTTTCTTAACATTCTGATTTAAATTATGTTGTCTTGGGACAAGGCTAGCCCGATTGGGATTAAATTATACTTTTTATAAAAAAAAGTCAAAATAACTTATTAAAAAAGTCAAAACAACATTATTTTGGCAAAATGACATCATTTTATTGTTATCCAACTGGGCCCAAAAAATCAAGCCTAAGACCCGGTTAACCCTGGCCGGGCCGGGTCGGCTAAAACTGCCATCTTTATAGATGTCTAAGCCTCTCATGCCATGCATCTTCACTTATATACATTGGATACTTCACATTTTTGTTATAAAGTTTATAAAGATTAAATGTATTTCTCATCAAAAAATGCAATTTTAGTATTAGTGGTTTTAGAAATAATGCATGAATTTCATTCAAAACATACTTTGTAATCTTTATCACTTAATTAGCTTACACATAATAAATTATGATTTAATCCATCCACTAAAAACAAGTTGTTAATTACAATATGATCTTCTTTACCAACTTTCTCAATGTTTATTAATGTCTCTAATTGTGATAAATCCTTTATCTTTGTCTCTGAAAGTTGAAAATTAGGATGCATCACTAGTTATATGCCTTGAACATCAAATATCCACGTACCATTTGTTTTTTTTTTCTTGTTGACCTACAAAAAGAAAGGATGTGTTTTAGATACATATTTGACATTGAGTCCTTGGTTATTAGTCTCCTTTTTCCAACCCATATTTTTAAGGGTATACTTGTTATTCTTTGTTTAAGGAAGCAAAATCTACTAGTATATCCATATTTACCACAAGAATGGCATATCATGTTATGTGAATGATATGAGTTGGCAATGTAGTGACATTGATGAATACATGTATTGCTTGGTCTTTTATATGTATATGCATGATGGGGATCCCTATTATAGATATTGACTATTCTTTTTGGGTAGTGTGATGGCCTAGAAAAATTATATGTGTCATACTTATTATGGATGGAAATTTGATGTTTGCTTCTAAATTGTTGTTATGGTATAAGAAGTGTGAGCAAAATTTGATGAAAGCATAGGGTTTCATTTTAGGGTCGGGTCTATAAGTTTTAGTACGTCCATATGATATATGTGTTTTCTTATAAGTGGATGCATTATTCCTCTTTGTCATCTTGGGTAAGGGTTCTTCAGTATGCAAATGTTTTCCCCTAAAAAATTGTAGATTGGAATTTAATTTATTTCTATAGTGGTATCCAATCCCATTCTTACTATTTACACTCTTTTAAACTCCCAGTATGTATTCATTAAAGGATGTGACAAACTTGAAAGCATGATAGAAGTTTAAAATAATATAAATAATAGGCATAGGATTGGATATGAATATGAAATTAAGTCTAATGCCAAAACTACATTTTTTTAATAGTAGATACATCTACTGGTCTTCCCATATAATACTTTCCAATAACTTGACTATAATTGAGAAAATGATGAGAAGATTTATACATTAGTTGATCTGTCTAATAAATCAATAGCTAAAGTGAGATGGACATTCATGTGTTTGCGAAAAAAAGGAAGGGAGACTTGGTATCACCCCCATTTGAATGATAAATAAAGTATTGATGGAAAAGAGGATAAGAAAATTTCTAATAGATAAGGAGGCCTTAAGGGTGAAATGGATACACACTCTACTTGAAAGGAAGGAGCTTTTGGAAAATCACTCTGAAGACCAATTCCCGTGATTCTTAAGATAAGGAAGCGAGTATATAAGGAGATAAAATATAGGATTGGGAATGGTGACCCCACTTTGATATGATGCGAAAATTGAATAAGTTAGGGCCACTTCATTTGATCAATGGGATGTCAAAGATGAGAAATCCAATTCTAGATATTTCCAAAGTCAAAGAGATCTTAAAAGACAACCAATGGTGTTGTAATATTATTTAGGGATTATTTTTATGATGTCTGATGTCCCAGGCTAAAGTCCAAACACTTGTAGGAAAGACTAAGCCTCTGTTTAGTTGGGCTTATACTAGTAGAGCTTTTGTTAGTAGAGTTTTTTTTTTCTGTAGGTTTTTCCGAGAAGAACTATTTTAAGAAGCCAGTTGAATGTTTGACTATCATTTAAAAAAGAGCCTTTTTGAAAGAATTTCATACAGTAGATTATTTGACAACATAAAAAAAAGCACTTTTAATTTTTATATATTTTATTTTGTAATAAAAATTATTTATGCGTATAAATATTATTTAAAGTATATTAAACAATATGCAAAGCACAATATATTAATTATTATATAATTTTAAACCATATGA
>JANZLH020000024.1:1374622-1386529 GCA_026770325.2 Erythroxylum fimbriatum | reverse complement strand
CATTTAATGCTATCATGCTTAATCATATTCATAAATGCTTTAATCCTCATTAATCATTTTTAATAATCATAAAAAAAATTCTGGGTCTGACAGTTTCACTCCCCCTTAAAAAGAATTTCCTACTCAAAATTTTTACCTGTATTGAATAGTTGCGGGTACTAAGTCTATCATCGATTCGGATTCCTAAGTTGTCTTTTCAACACCATGATGTTGCCACAACACCTTTACAAGAGGAATTTACTTATTCCTTAATTGTCTCAGTTTTTTAGCTAGGATTTCCTTTGACTCTTTATCATATGAGAAGTTTGGTTGGATCTTTATTTCTTGTACCAGTAACATAAGTGAATCATCCGATTGGTATCTCCCTAACATTGAGACATGGAATACATCGTGCAACTTGGATAGTTCCATAACAAGAGCCAACCTATATGCCATTAGTCCAATTCTCTCAAGGATTCATACAGACCTATAAACCTTGGACTAAGTTTTCCCTTTTGCCGAATCTTAACACTTTTCTCTAGGGTGATACTTTTAAGAAAACTTTGTCACCTCCCACTTATTCATTATCTTTCCTTTTCAAGTCAATATATGATTTTTTCTATCACTTGCGGCCTTCAATCTTTGTTGAATAACCCTCACTTTCTTTTCTGTTTCTTTGACTATGTCATCCCCAATCATTTTGTTCTCAGCTAATTCTATCCAATAAATTGGGGTTTTAATTGTTCTGCCATATAATGGTTCATATAGTGCCATACCTATACTGGACTGATAACTATTATTGTAGGCAAATTACATCAAAGGAATGCACCTATCCCAACTGCCTGGAAATTCTATAACACATGCTCTAAAGCATATCTTCCAGCACCTGTATAACTCTCTCAAATTTCCCTTTCATTTATGGGTGAAAGGCTATGCTTAAACTTAACCGAGTACCCAAAGGTGCTTGTAGGCTTTTCCAAAATCTTAATGTAAATCATAGATCTCGATTAGAAATAATTGACAATGGCACTCCATGTAGTTGACCAATATCATTCACATACAAATCATCTAATTGATCCATAAAATAGTTAGGCTGGAGAGTTATAAAGTGAGTTGATTTGGTGAGCTTGTCTACTAGAGCCCATACTACATCATGCTTGTTGTGTGTGAGGGGTAGGCCTGCAACAAAGTCCATAGTGATATTATCCCATTTCCACTTTGGAATTGGAATGGGATTTAATAAGCAAGACGGGACTTGATGTTTAGCTTTCACCTATTGACAAATCAAACACTTGGACACAATCCACTACATCACACTTCATTCCTGGCCACCAGTAATGTTATTTAAAGTCCTGGTACATCTTGTTACCCCCAGGATGCACGGTGAACACAGTATTATGGGTTTCATTTAAGAACTTTTTCTTCAAGTTCTTTACTACTGGTACATTTAGTCTACTTTTAAAGTATATACTTCTATCATCTTTCATAACAAAATCAGTTTGTTTCCCTTTTTTATCACTTGTACAATTTGTTGCAACTTGTCATCATCTTTTTATGGAGATACTATCATCTGTCTCAAGTTAGGGCTCGCTTTTAAAGGGGTTATCAAAGCTCCATCTTATAGAAATCTCCATCTACTATACTGTAATGACAAAGATGAAATAAAATTCCTACGCAAAGCATCTGCTACCACATTAGATTTCCCTGGATGGTAGTCAACTATGCAATCATAGTCTTTAAACAATTTTAGTCAATGCTGTTGCCTCAAATTTAGTTCCTTCTATGTGAGCAAGTACTTGAGACTCTTGTGATCTATGTGTACCCTACATCTTTCCCCATATAAGTAATGCTGTCAGATTTTCAAAGCAAACACCACTGCTACTAATTCTAAATCATGTGTAGGGTAGTTATATTCATATGACTTTAATTGCCTTAAGGCATAAACCACCACTTTCCCATCTTACATCAGTACACACCCAGACCATTCCTAGAAGCATCACTGTACATGACATACTCTTTGCCTGGAGTTGGTTATGTCAGCACTGGAGCTTTAGTGAGCATCTTCTTTAACTGCTCAAAACTACCTTGGCATCTATAATTCCATTCAAACTTTGTACCTTTCCAAAGTAACTTTGTGATTGGAGAAGCAATTACTGAGAAGCCTTTAACAAAGTGCCGATAATAATAAGCTACGCCAAGAAAACTTCTTACTTCTGTCACATTCTGAGGTGGCCTCCAATTGGAAATCACCTCAATTTTACTTGGATCTACCCTGATACCTTCTGAAGAGATGATACGCATGAGGAAAGAAACTTCCTTTAACTAAAAATCACATTTTCTTAATTTGGCAAATAACTTGTTCTCTCTCAAATTCTGTAGCACAATTCTCAAATGTTGAGAACACTTCTGCACCTTTCAATTGATCAAACAAATCTTCTATTTTAGGTAATGGATACTTATTCTTTATAGTTACTATGTTCATCTATCTAAAGTCTATACACATTCTTAGGGTGCCATCTTTCTTCTTAACAAAACGACTAGTGCTACCCATGGTGACACATTGGGCCAGAAAAAACCCTTGTCCAAAAGTTCTTGTAAATGAGTCTTCAACTCTTTTAACATTGTAGGAGCCATTTTACAAGCTAATAAATCTTTATAACCTATTTTACAAGCTAATAAATCTTTATAACTTTGAAGACTATGTTTAAAGCTAAACTAATTCCGTTAAGTCCTAGCCATTGACACATTCACATGAGTCACATCATGAAAACCTAAACAAGACTTAGTATATAGTAAGCAAAATTCATACTCAAAATAAAAACATACAATGCACACAACCCTCCCCACACTTGGACAACATATTGTCCTCAATGTGAGAAGAACAAATATCACAAAAGGTAGGAATAAAAAAAAATGGAAAGAAAATATAAGAACAAAATAAAAATAAAAAGACAAGGGTTAGAACATAAAAACCCTTCATGGAGATTGAGGTGGTGATGGTGATGGTGATGGTGTCGGAGGTGGAATCTCCACGCCTTGATTAATGAAGTACTTGTGAATGCTTTGGTTGTCTCGAAGTTGATGTCTCTGCTTCTTCGCTATCTCCTTTTTTAAGTACCTTCTCCAATCCAACTGTCTCTTCCTCGCTAGAGTCTTTACTAGTTGATTGCTTCTCTTGTTGCAGTGGTGCTAAGCTTGAACTAGCCTATCCCACCCATGAAGAGTGTTCAGTTAGCTTTTGTTATAAAAAGAATTGATGTTTAGTTTATGGGGGTTTTGGTTTGGTTTCAAATAAGAAAATAAAATGAAATTAAACTAATGTAAACAAACTAAAGAAAACATTATAAAAGTGATGAAGGTGATGAATTCGTTAGGGATCCATTCATTGGTTCAATCTTGACCTACATACAATTTAGCATATTTCATTGACTGTTGTTCTCTTACCTCTCCTAGCAACTATTAATCGTAGGATAATGATGAGCTCTATTAACCTTAGTTTTTCCTTGGGTTGTGTTTAACTAAGAGACACTCGTTAATTAAACATAGTGATATGTTTTTAATTGTTGATATTTTTAATTATTTTCACTTAGCGATTATTGATACAAAAATGATTAAAATACTCACTTTAATTCATATTTGATTTTAGGTACAATTTGGAAGCAAAGAAATTAAAGTTTGTTAAAAGCATCATATATGGATCATTTTCTGAATATTATTTTTTCTTGTCTTTATGAAAGAAGAAGAAAATTAAAAGACAAGAAAAATAGAGCAAGACAAATTAAATCAGAACAAGAGGCAAGGTTTTTGAAGCAGGGATTTAAGGAGAAGGTTGCAATTTAATTGGGAGGAAGCAGCATAGAGTGGGACGCAATACACAAGCAACGTTGCATCGTTTTAAAATTGTCGTGCAGGGACGTTCACGGCACAAATGGAGACAGCAAATTAAAATCAACATGAGAAGCAAATTAAATGGGCAAGAGTGTCATGCAAGAGGAGACAGCTGGCGTCGTTTTGAATCATGCCATAGGCACTGAAGTCACGCACAAGCAATTAAATGAAATTAAAGGACCAAGGCAGCTTGTAGAGCAACAAGAGGCAGCCGAGTGAGACGCGGACCAGCAATAAAGCTGAAGGCACATACGGAGATGAGGCTTCACGTTGAGGAGCAGCAGATGCAACACGTGGCAGACGTTTAAGGGGAATTTAGAAACAAATACAAGAGAGACGCACAAGGAGCTCGGCAGTAAGACAAACAAGCAGAGAGTGCAAGGTTTAAAAATGTGATTGAGACCCTTATTTGTCAAGTCATTGTACAGTAGAAAGAGGCTACAAAAGAATAAAACCGTTTGGAGGCTGAGGCATAAACAAAGAAGAAAATCGGCGCAGAGGGTCTTCAATTTAACAGAGTGAACGACGCAAAGCAGAGAGAAAACAACGGTTTTACAAGGAGAGTGGAAAAGTTAATTTGTCACATCGATTGAACAATATTGGCTTGGAGAGCAGGCGTGGCTTGCTGGGGTCGAGTCTAGCTGCGTGGAGGAAAAGAGAGCTGCAATTCTTATTTGTCCAATCGAGAAAAGTGAAGAGTGAAAGGGGTTTTCTTGTTAGGAATTTTTGGTTAGGGATTAAGAATAGGGGTTGAAGCAATTATTTGTCGGAAAGTACCTATGAAGGGCTAAACATCCTGACGCTGGTTCGGAGGTAAAATCGAGGCCGATGACCCGGGTTAAGTATTTCTTTAATTATTTTGTTATTTCTTTCTCTCATTAGAAATTGATTGTGTTATCCTGCTTTAACTGATTTGGATTTTGTGTATGGATAATCGAATTTTCGTTATTATTCGGTTATTTATGTATGAACTTATTAGGTATTGTTATTGATGATTTTAATGCGTTTATTGAATTGTCAATTTCAATCCTATTGCTAGAATTTCGATATAATCTGTAATTGTTATGTTGAAATTCATTTGTAGCGACTAATGATTCGTAATCATTAGGGATAATACGACCTAGGTTAAATGACGCATCGTATGTAGTTGTTGCCTTGATTAATCGGTTTTCCTAATTCGTAATGCTTCCGCCTAATTAAATCTAGAGATCGTATCCTAGGTTGTTCGGTGGTTAGGATTAATCAACGATCGTATCTTGATTAAACAAAACCTAAGGGAAAACTCGGGTTAATTATTAACCCACAATTAATAATTTTTAGGAGAGGTTAAAGAACAACAAATTAATAAAATATGCTTAATTAAGGTTTAGGCCGAGATTGAACCAAAGAACCGGGTCCCTACCAAATTCCCCACATTTTTCATTTTATTGCATGTTTTCTTTAATTTGTTTTTATTAGTTAATTTCATTTTATTTTCCTTATTCCAAAAATCCAAACCCCCTTTTCCTAAACACCGATTAATTTCATTTCATAGACTTTACACGCACTCTCTGTGGGATCGACCTAGACTCACCACTGCTATAGTAGTCGTCTAGTTATTTTAATTTTGATTAGCGTTACAACGCGCGGTCACCTTCCCTTCCTCTTTGGTTTTGCTTGAATCACCAAGTGAAAAATGATGGGATGAAGAAGGTAAAATGGAAAGGAGAAAAATCTGAAGTTAAGCCATCAAAATGTTGTCCATCTTCCCTCTCCATATGCCTTTTTATGAATTTTTTAATCTTAGACACATGTTTCAATCCCATTGAACCATATGTCACAATCTTATTGAACCATGTGTAACAATCCCATTGGAACACATGTTACAATTCTATTGGACACACATGCTTGAATCTTATTGGTCCATGAGTTGACTTTAGGAAAATTACATATTGATCCTTCTTCTTCCTTTAATTCCCATATTGGCCTATAATCTTATCAATGTATTTCATTCCCCTATGTATTAAGTTTCTAATGGCATAAATTTCATGCAATTTCGTTAATTATATCCAGAGTTATACCTCAAAAACTATAGGCTATTCGAAAATAAGGACAATAGCCATAACTAAACTTCAAAACAAAATTCAATACTCTTAGAGGAAAAATCATATTTCGGCTCCTTCATGAAAGTTTTTGACCTATGTCTCTAGTTTAGTCTCCAATTAAAATGATCTAATTTGGACTTCTACAAGCCAAGATATGGACAAATTACAAAAAATTGGTCAGTGGGACCTATCCATTCAGTTAGGTACACATCTCAAATTAACTAACTTCGGTCTTATCATGCAAGAGCAACATAAAAATACATCCAATTTAACCAAAAACATCCCACTTACTTATGGAATACTTCTTTTATCAATTACCCTCACATAACAATCATAAATCCAAGCAAACATATCAAAAATCTCCATACATATTTCACGTATAAGTATGTATGTCCCAATCGAAGCGAACAAATTATCCATTTACCATTGCCATTTACATTAAGTACTATTATATCTCTTACTATACCTAGCTATACTTAATTCATTATGTTCACTTCTTAATTTACCCTAGACATGTTATAATACTTCCAAGGTATATGTTAGGGCGTTACATTTCTCTCCCCCTTAAAAAGAATTTTATCCTTGAAATTCATACTTGTATCCCCATGATGACATACTGGGCCAGAAAAAATCCTTGTCCAAAAACTCCTATAAATGAATCTTCAACTCTTTTAACTATGTAGGAGCCATTCTATAAGGTGCCCTTGAAATATGAGCAGTACGAAATACATTCCCAATAGATAGTTCTACCTCCCTCTTGGGTGGCAAACCCAATAACTCTTTTGGGAACAAGTCAGGAAACTCATTTACTACCAGTATGTCTCATAAGTTCACCTTCTTCCTTTTTGAATCAAGTACTAAAGCCAAATACACCTCACAACCTTTTCTAAGCAGCTATCTTGCTAGGATGGTTGATATTAGATTAGTCAAATGATTGGACATAATACCATGGACCACTGTTTCTAAACCATTAGAATCTTTGAGCACAACTGTTTTCAACCCACAATCAACTATAACTTGATGTTTGGATAACCAATTTATGCCCAAGATTAATTCAAATTCATGGACGAGTAACTCTATCATATCAGTTGCAAATTGTTTCTTATGGACCAAAATAGGGCAATCTCTACACACTTTAGTAACATATCAATGGACTAATCACATGCATATCATAGGCTAGTCGATCTACTGATAACATTCTATCACACACTTTTTAGAGGCTTACGAGGACCTAAAATTGTTTGGTCTCTCCCCACTACAATATTGGTTGACTCCTCATTTGCTTTACGAGGTCTTCCCATCTCTACTATTTATAAGAAAACAGGAACATCTACATTAGGCCAACACTAAAACCAAACCATATCATACATTACTAAACTCTTACTGGTCAAAACCGCCTAAACCATGCTCTGATACCACAAAATGTAACACCCCTTATATGAAACCTACAACCATCCACACACATACCAACCAAATTCTTGTACACGCATTCAAGGTATACAATTCTATTCAATGCTATACATATATACATTACAAAACTCCCTAATTCTTAACATTATCATTTAACAGTAGTAATACATCTTTACATTTACATGGTAATCCAAAAGAAATCATACAATTTCCTTTTTAATTACATGTGCAATCATCTGTAACTAAAACCATATTTCAAAATTACTTTTTCTTCTATTTGTTGGCCTTGGTTCCTGCAGATGTTCCTTGTACCTCACTTCTTTGACTTGGACCTACACGGATTAACACCCATGCTAAACTTGAAAGCTTAGTGGGGAAAACACTTAGTTTGGATGACTACTCACAGCAGTCATTTGCTAAGCATACAGATTCAGAAATATCATATCTCATATACCATAAATTCACATTCATTAACCAAACATTGATATTCAATGCTCATGTAAACAATGATGGCATACTTAAGCAAAGTACATAATGCAAATATGCTTCAACATATTATCCATATACTGAAAATGCACATTTATAAGCCAAATATTGATATTCAATGCTCATTGATACAAATTATCAATATAATTGCACTTCATTACCATTCATCATTACAACCAATACAAATGCTCATCAATACCAATTATTCATGTTGTCATACTATATTTCTTATTTATATCTCTTTACTTTACTTTCTGTGTTAAGCCTATGCATTTTCTGTAGGTATGGATAATGAGTGCTATGGACATCCGAAGATATCAAACTGTGGATACCCGAAAATATCAAACTGTGGATACCTGAAGGTATCAAACTGGGGACATCGGTGGTTTCAAACTGTAGCAGCTATATTGTAACACTATAGGCATGCCTATCTATCCACAGCCAAGACAATAGAGCAAGCACTATAACATTTCCTTTAACCATTTGCAAATTTCGCAATTCATATGTTAACAAATCATATGATATACATTTCAAGTCATAAAATCTATATATGTATTCATACATGCAAGTCATAACTAATTACCATTAGAAGAGTGACAAAATCACACTTGTACAATCATACTATATACATATGAGCAATATAACGCAAACAAATCATTTATGTACATGTAAGTTTTCTTTGGAATGCATTATGCTCAATCTTAAATTTCAATATTTAGTCTCTCAATTCATATGTTGTAAGTCCTATTTTATTTAGTTCTAGATGTTTGAAATTTTTCATACACATTCATAAAGGCTCGGATAAGATGTGGTAGAAATCGGAAACAAAAACAATGTCATGGTCGTAACAGACACTCTCTCCATTCATACCACTGTGTGTTCCTTAACATGCATATAGAAAAAGTCAGAACTGGGTTTCGAGATCTTCTAGAAACGTTTTGCTCTATGTCTATAGTTTCTATATCACTAACAATTAGACCATTTGGACTTCTAAATCATGCGATATAGGCAAAATATCATAATATGATCCAAAACATGGGCAGCATCATGTCACCTTTTTCGATCTCAATTTCCAAGGTCATAGAGCTAGAATTAAGTTAGAGTTCCTTCTAAAGATATTTATCTCTATGTTTTATGTTTCATATGCAACTGAAATAAAACAATTTTAAGGTCTATAGGATGAGTTATGACTCAAACAATGTGATTGACTCAAATAAATTCTAGACAGAATTCCACTACACGATACTCTCTTGTCATATACAACCAAGTTCATGCAAAGTAACACCAAAATAACTCCAAAGTAACATCCCAAAAACAATTACACATTCAAATGAATCTTTATATCCATTACACAAATACAGAAATCAAATAACCGAAGTCCCAAACCTTAAAATTGGCAAAGTAGTTTTCTAATGCTTTTCCTTCCCTTCCTCTTTGGCTTTGCTTAATTCACCAAGTGAAAAATCATGGGATGAAGAAGGTGAAATGGACAAGATAAAAATTTGAAGTTAAGCCATCAAAGTTTCGTCCATATGCCATCTCCATATGCCTTTTCATGAATTTTCTAACCTTAGACAAATGTTTCAATCCCATTGGACCATATGTCACAATCCTATTAGACTATGTGTGACAATGCCATTAGACCACGTGTTACAATGCTATTAGACCATGTGTTGAAATGCTATTGGAACATGTATTACAATTCTATTGCATCATTTGTTACAATTCTATTAGACCATGTGTTACAATTCTATTGGACACATATGCTTTAATCTTATTAGTCCATGAGTTGACTTTAAGAAAATTGCATATTGGTCCTTCTTCTTCCTTTAATTCCCACATTAGCTTATAATATTATCAATCTATGTCTTAAGTTTCTAATGGCATAAATTTCATACAATTTGGTTAAGTATTCAGAGAGTTATACCCACTACTGGATGTTAGAAAACAGGGACAATAGCCAAAACTCAACTTCAAACCAAAATTCAAAAATTATAGAGGTAGAATCAAATTTTGGTTCCTTCATCAAAGTTTTAGAGCTATGTCTCTATTGTAATCTACAATTATAATTATCCAATTTGGAGGTCTAAATGCCAAGATATGGCCAAATTACATAAATATGTTCATGGAACCTCTCCATTCAACAAGGTACACATCTTAAATCAACTAACTTCGGTCTTATCATACAAGAGCAACACAAAAACACATTCAATTTAACCAAAAAATTCCATAAGAAATGGTATACTTTTTCTACCAATTCCCCTCACATCGCATTCATAAATGCAAGCAAAATATCAAAATTCCTATACATATTTCACATCTAAGTATGTATGTTAAATGCTAAAACGAACAAATTACCAATTAACCCATGTCTTTTACTTTAAGTACCATAATGTCTCTTACTAAGATCCACTTAATTCATTATGTTCACTTCTTAATACACCCTAGACATGCTATAATACATTTCAGGGTATATATTGGGGCGTTACATGTATAGTTTATGAATTGATGGTGTGCTTGTTTGTAGTTATGGATCTAACTTGTGTTGCCAAAAGAATAGAAGATTATTTAAAGGTAAGTTAAATAAAAAAAGATAATGTGACATGTAAGAGGGTGATCATGAAAAATCCAAGTCAAAAGGTACTAGCATGTAGTAAAAAATAACATACTTTCTAAATCATAAGCTTATTGCAATGTCAAGCGTTGTTTAGGAAAATACTAGTATAAATTTTGTTTACCTTGTAATCGTGAATCCTTCCTATGACAAGGGCAAAGATTTGTTGATAGATGAAGTTTATTATCCTTATTAGTTTGTCAAAGTTGGAGATTCTGTCTTTGAGGCTAGCAATGTGAGACCTTAAGTCCTAGGTGGAATCATGCTTCCCAACGATGAGAGGAATCTTAATAACATAGAGCAGGATATGATTCTTTGTTCTATGAAGCGTTATATAATGTAGGTCTATTACATATATTGTACTCTTACACGTGCTTTATAATTTAGTTTAAAACTTTCTTTTATTGGTGACATGTTCCATGGTTGTTTATAACAGAAACACAAACTTGGAGATCTAGTGGATAAATTGCATATTTGGTCAAGCTAAAAAGATAAGGCTATTGAGATTGCTAATTGGAAGGATAAAGATCAACTATAGTATAAGGAGATTAAAGCTCTACTTAAGGTGCTATATTGTTGTTATCTGCAAATCAAGATGAGCAGGAAATTGAGTAATTAGACAAGGTGTTTCGCGATCAAGATTCTTATTTAATAAGGAAGGGCTTCAAGTTAAATATTTGCCGCACTTTCCTTAAGAACAAATCTTTTAAGGTCCAAAATTTTGACAATATTGCACACTTCGTCCTTGGGGGGTTTCAATCCAGTGGAGATTTTGCTAAGATTAGACATACAAACCTACCAATCAACTCGCTAATCATTTAAGATATTTCTAAAACTCCAACCAATGATCTTGAACTTAAAGCATGTTTAGATGATTTTAAAGCTTTTCTTGAAAACAATTAATATGTTTCAAGAGATAGGAGTGCAAATGATGGCGAGGAAGCTGCTTCTAAGCATGTGACTAATGTTTTATGTAAGACTTAACTGTAAGAGCCTTATTTTTTTTATTAAGGCTCATTTGTATTTGAAACTATGAATGGATGCATTTTCCCATACCTAATAAATATATTTATCTTTTCTATTGATGCTTATAAGTATACCAACGTCATGGGTTTCGTACCGTACCAGTTGGTACTAGCCGAAAAATGGTACGAAACCATGTTTAAAGGTACTGGTCGTCGGTACCTGTCGATGTTGGTGATGTTGTATGGTACAATACCGGCCAAATATTGGCCAGTACAAGAATTTATTTTTATTTAAATTTATTTTAATCTTTTATGTAATATTTATTAATAAATTATTACTAAAATATTTTATTTTTAAAATAAATGATTTAAAAATTATTATTTATAAACTAATATTTATTTTTAAATATATTTTAATTATTAAATGAAATTTTATTGGAAATTTATATATTCTAAAAATATTTTTAAATTTATTTATATC
>JANZLH020000024.1:1248524-1260413 GCA_026770325.2 Erythroxylum fimbriatum | reverse complement strand
GGAATGCTTTTGGATGACATAATTAGCTTGTATAATAGTTCCTCAGCTTTGTAGTACTTTTGTACTAGGCTTTGTAGGCGCCTTGTAGAAAGGACTAAAATCTTTCTGTAAAATTGATGATTTTGAGTAACGAAATGAGAAAACAAGTGGTTTTAAAATATCGTGGTTTTCCATTAATGATTTATAAGCAAATATTATTGTGACGCCATTTGAAGTTGGTGTAGTGATTGATCGTAGTGCGTCTTTATCGTAGGATATGTACCGGAATGACCTCTGGGCGTCCCGGTATGTACTCTACGGTAAGGGGGCGCTATACCATAGATGTAGCTTCTGGAGGATTTCTTATGTGGAAGACAATTGAGGAAGCGAAGGAATTGTTGGAAGAGATGGCAAGTAACATTTGTTTTTAGTCATCGAAAAGAAGTAGACAGTAGTCAACTTTCCTAGATCATAAGGGAGTAATTGTTGTCGATTCAATAACAATAATACAGGATGAGATTTACAATTTGACAAAATAGTTTAACAACCTCTAAGACCCTTCATCAACTCTCGTCATAGCAATTCAGTATAGATGTGAATTATGCGGGTAAAATAACCATTTTACTACTGATTGTTTTTCAATGCAAAATGACAAGATGGAGTAACTCAAGTACACGGACACATAATTTGGTCGAGAAGGAGGAAACAATACTTATTCTAACAATTATTGTCCTAGGTGAAAAAATCACCCAAAATTTTCTTGGTCAAACAATGCAGGAGGTCAGTTTCGATCTTAAGTAAAGACCACCTGAATTCCAACAGGAAATTCTGCAAAATCTAAGTTGGACAAAATCTTGGAGAAGCTCATGAACATGGATAAAGCTCATAAGAGACTTGAAGGTAAATTCGAGCAAGTAACTAAAAACCATGATTCTTCAATTCACAAATTAGAGGTTCAAATCAGCCAATTAGAAAATACATTGTCTATAAGAAGTGTGGGGAGTCTCCTGAGCAATATTGAAGCAAACCCAAGGGAGCAACTCAAAGCAATCACAGTTAGAAGTGGGAAGTAACTTCAGCAATTAGTAGAGACACAAGTTGCACCCTACCTAGTAGAAAAAGGCTAAGAAAAGAAGAAAGACGTAGATGTGAGTGAGTACCCTCCTTATGTTGCCCCTCCTCCATATCCACCCAAGATCCCATACCCTCAATGATTACAAAAAAATGAGCTGGTTTTATAATTTGCAAAGTTTGTGGAGAGGTTAATGACTTTGCAAATTAATTTATCCTTAGTTGAGGGGAACATATGTCCAATTATGCCAAATTCCTAATGGTCATGATAACAAAGAAGTATACTTGAGAAGAGAATGAAATGGTAACGCTAACAGAATGTTGTAGATCTATTATCACCAATTACATGCCTTCTAAGCTGAAGGATCCTGGAAGCTTCACAAAACCCTGTGTAGTTGGTGAGTTGGAATTCGCAAAATGCTTATGCGATGTAGTTACAAAAATAAACCTTATGCTTTTGCTTAGCAATGTGAAGCCAACATCTATGCATATTTAGTTGGATGATCAATGGATAAAGAAATCGTTTGGCTTGGTGGAGGATGTACCTGTAAAAGTGGACAAGTTTATTATTCATGTGCATTTTGTCATGCTAGACTTTGAAGAGGATCAAAATTGCCTACTAATTGTTGGTATGTCATTTTTGACTATCAGAAAAAGCTGTAGTAGATATCAATGAAGACAACTTCATCCTTCAGATTGGAGATGAATAAGTGAATTTTAGTATAAATAAGGTATTAAAGAATTTGAAGGAGGGTAGCTCATTCGTGAGAATTGATGAATTCAAATCTTAAAACTAGTGAGAGGAAGAAGAGCAAAAGACAACGAAGATTAAGTTTGAAGCATGTAAGGAAGTCTCTGTTCTAGAAGCTAAAGAAGAAGAAAACGAAGAATAGAGGATACAAGACATAGAGGTTGAAGAAGATATGAAAGTCTCTATTCATGAAATGAAAAAAGAAGAGGAGACTGGGGTGACTAAGGAAGAACAAGAATAGCTCACCCTCTTATAGGACAAACTACTGGATTCAATAGTAGATTGAAGGAGTTTTGTTATTCCCTATTTTATTAACAATTTATTAGAAAAAAGGACATTACTGAGCATAATTGGTTTTCTTAATTTTATCAATATTTTCCTTTTGATTATCTTCCAACATGTAGCTTATTTACAAGACATGAAGCTGAAATTGGGAAACAAGGCTAGAAGCAAGCCACTCAAATTGATCCTGACAGAGTTTTGAAGAATACAAAGTCAAGCTAATGACCATAACTTAGCACGATTGTCAGTTAGATTGAAATTATTGCATAGTTAAATTTGTATTAAATTCTAAGAATAAGTTTTTAATGATGTGGAAATGTTTGGATTGCTAACTCTCTTATTCCTTTACAAGCAATTTTAAGATAGGGTAGCAATCTTGGGCATCAAGCACAGTTGGTTTCAGATTCCAACGTCATCACCACCTTAATTGCCATGACAGGTTCTTATGTTCTAACCATTATATTTTCATTTCTGTCTTTATTCTATGCTCATGTTTTTGTATTATTTTATTTTGATTCCTACCTTGTATGTTATTTTTCCTTTTCACATTTCTGTGCATGATATGTTTTTGTTTTGAGTGTCAATTTTGCATATTACATGTTAGTTTTGTTTAGGTTTGCATGATGTGACTCATGTGAATGTATGAATGGCTAGGACTTAATGGAATCAGTTTAGATTTGAACATAGTCTTATAGGTTGTAAAGATTTATTAGCTTGTGAAATTGGTGTCCTAGGTCGCTTTGGTTAAATATGCATGTTAATTATGATTTGATGTTAGTTCATTCACCCTAGGAATTTGCCACATACATTTATAATATTAAGTCAATTTAATTAGTAGGATTGTTTGTATCCTTTCATGAGAGTGATTAGCCAAAGAAATGAGGTAGGCAATAAAAAATGAAAATTTTATATTTTTTAAATAAATAACTATTCCGCTGACCTTTAGGTTATGAATAGAGCTAGTAGCCAGTTGAGATTGTAATTTAGGTAAGTAACCAGGGGACATTCATCGCAAATGTTTACCTTCGCATCAACAAGCTAGAATGACGTTCCAACCAAGCTTATGAATAAAAGTCATGACCTAGTTGAGTAACTTGGGACATTCATCACAAATATTTGCCTTCGAGTCAAAAGGCTAGGTCAATGTCAATGAAAATTAAAAAATAGTGTTATGTTAAATAAAACCACCGATCTTTATGAATAGCTTGAATTTTCATGAAAAGCTACATAGAAATAGTTACAATTTTGATTGACCGTATAATTATCAATGTGTATTTGCATGTGATGGGGGTGAATGAATTTAACATTAAGGTCTTGATTAGTATGTATATTTAGTCCGAAGTACCTAGCCACAAATTTCATAACTTAATAAGTTAGAACAACTTGAAGGTTTGTGTTTGAAGTTAAATTAGTTTTGTGAAGTTCAATGCCATTATACCATTATTGCATATGTGTGCCTATATATGTGTGTTGTTGTTTGTTGTGTTTTTGTTTGTTTATTTTGTTTTTGCTTAAGCATAAGCAAAAGTTCAAGTATGTGAATGTGATAGTGGTAGGTTGCATGATGTTTTAATAGGTATTTTAGTATGTTTTTAGTTGTTAATTAATTGATTCATACATGTTTAGGTTTAGAATTGTGTTAGTTGGCTAGATATTTATGTTTTGAGTGTTATGTAGGTTAAAGCATGTTATTGAGCTTTAATTTTGTGTATATAAGATGCTTTGATGTATTTGTTAATGTCTGACATCATATATCAAAAAGTGGAGAAGATTTGGAGGAAGCCCGCAGAGGTCATTTCAGCTATGAGATATATATGATGTCAGACATTAACAAATACATCAAAGCATTAACAAATACATCACAATCGTGGCCCTTATAGAGACCCTTTCATCAGGCCATGATCGTGACAGAGATCATTTCAGCTAGCCATGATCGTAGCCTGCGTGTGGACAAACACAAACAACCTCTTTTGTGGGTTATTTCGAACTTTTGGGCCCTAGTAAAACCTAGTTTTTACCCTAATTAGAAAAGATTACATTAAAAAAAAGAAATGACCTAGAAAAAGAGCTTCCATTTTGCCACTTTAGGAAAAATCCTAGGAAGACGAAGAAGGAAGAGAGAGAAGAAGCTGGAGCTTCAGCTGCTTCAACTTATAATCCTCCAAGTTATCTTTTTTTCTTTTCATCTTTAATTTCGTTCATTTGATGTATGAGATGGAATTGATGATGATGAATTTGGGATAAGGACATTTTAACTTCTTTTAGGGATTTATACTTGAGTCAATGATAATCTAATTACTTTTGCTGTTAATGATATTGGGTGTTGTGATTATTTGTTGTAATTGTATGCTTCGATAATAAATCGAAAAAGTGAATCGAATGCAAAATGATTATATTGGTTAATGAGAGTTAAACAATTTAATATACCACGCAAATAATGAAATCGATAATTATATAGAGAGAGACCTCGTGTAAGGACCCAGTTGTTTATTGGAATGCTTAAGAACTAATTAGGTTATAGCCTGTTTTGTTAATTGAGAGATTACATGTTCGATAACTCAATTTAATTAGGGTTTATGATTTATGACTTGGTGAGTACAAATCGAGAGAAACTATTCCACCCTTCAAAAGCCTAGAAATGACACTGTATTAATACAAAAGGAACTAAATTAGCATTGATGATAGGATAAATCCCCTTTTTTATAACTTGTTAATCTTCCTTGTTTGAATTTCAATTGTCAATTAGTAGTGCTCAAAAATGATTTCTTGCATTAATTTAGGATTCTTATTTCAATCATTTCATTTTCGGTTGTTTACTTTTCTGTTTAGTTTTTATTTTTATTTTAATTAAATTTTTAGGCCTTAGACAAATTAAGATTTGATTAGTTCAGTAATTACTTGTGGGATCGACACCTTATATATTACATTACGATCGGTGCGCATGTGGAAATATTGAGGGTTTTATAAATTGTAAAACTTGCGTAACATATTAAAAGACCTAGTAAGTGACTACCATCAATTTGTTCCAACGAGGGCATCGAGTTCATCTGGTAAGCATGGTTTATTAGTCCTTTAACATTGCAGGACCCTTTTTGCTAGCTATTGGTGAGTCTTGGCAATCATCTAGAATGGATTAGGCATGAGAAAGGCATGCCAAAGGAACCAAGGTAACTTAACCAAGTAGGATCAAGCATTGTTTAGGCTGCGGTTGGCTTTGACAAACCATTGGGTGTTGATCTGCATGGTTAGGGCAAGTTGGACTTGCCTAAGACATCTTTGGAGGGGTTAAGGACCAAATGATGCCCAAATGCTAGACCATGGATGAACGGACACGTGAATTCGCTAAGAACTTGGCTGACCTTCACCTTTGGATGAAAATCATGAGTGATGTGACAAAGTTATTAGGACGAATCATAAAAGAAGTAGGATGACCTGGCAAAGAATATGGATGAGGTGTCTTGTAAGCATTTTACACGTGTAGTTTTTACAGAGAAGAAAGTTAGTAGTAAGTTATGTAAACCACCTGCTAAAGTAGTGGGATGTCAACTAACAACTAAATTAGTGGCTTAGTGGCATTGTGCCCAGTCTAGTATTCTTGCCCAATAATTTTCCAACTGCGCCTATAAATAGCTCATCTGCACAACGCTTCATTCATTAGAGAGAATTGGAATTTTGTATCAATTGTGGGTAATATAAAAGTTAGTAATTTTGCTCTAAAGCTTTATGCATCTTTCTATTCTTATTATTGTCCATTCTACCATGTTGGCTAAGTGAATTTCGTAAGTTTATTTTGCTTATGTGAGAAACGCCTTAAATACGAGTGAATAGGTAAGATTGAGTTGAATTGTGAGAGTTCAACTACTATATTTAGACTATGACACATTTTATGTAAGAACTTTGAGTTCTTTGTAAAGTCTGTGTAACATCGTCCAAGAACAATAATGAAAGTTGAAGGAACTTGGTGGCACGACCAAAATAAATAACTGTACTCCGGGGCACCGAATGATATCAATTATTTACTAGCCACTTGTCCCCAGCATGTCATTTTTGTTCAACAAGAGAGGGAACACATAACAGAACCCGTGGCAGGTACCTTTTATCTCATCACCAACCTCTTCTACGAAAATGGAAACACTTGTACTAATCACAATTTGGATGAGAATAGATCTGGGATTGAACCAGGCACTGTCTAAATAATTAATCCCAGTTGTCCCTACGAGATTCTCGGTGTCCACTACACACCGCGTCTCATTAAATAATGCAACTCTAATTCCATCTTGGGCTGGTCCGCGTATTCCACGTCTAAGGACAGAGTGTACGGTGTTGGATTCTCAAGTGATGGTGACCACCCTATCTGACTCCACCAAAAGAGATCAACGTCGCTCAATATTATAGTCATGGGCATCGATGAGTTATTCCACTAAGATCGGATAGTTTTTTTTTTTTTTTTGACAAATTATATAAAACAGCCTCTGTGATATATTTGATTATTCATCTTAGCTCTTATATTTTTAATTCGTTCACCTTAGTCTCTGTGTTTTTTATTCTCATTCAAGATACTCCAATTGGCTATTTTCAGACAAATTTGCCCTTAGATTATTGAAATACATTTTTTTTAATCTCTTGATTTCAAGGGCAAATTTATCCGAAAATACCTAATTAGGATATCTTGAATGAGAATAAAAAATACAGGGGCTAAAGTGAACGAATTAAAAACACAAGGGTTAATATGAATAATCAAGTATATCACAGGGCTCTTTTATAGGATTTGCCTTTTTTTTGTCATATTTATAGGGAGGGTAATAAATGTACTGACTGACTAGCTAATTTTGCTGAAAATTTTAAGTTAGGAATTACCGAATACACTCCTAAGGTGTCTCTCGATCCTTCTAGAGGATATAGTTGGGATTAACTTCTCTAAATTAGTCGTATAACTTGTATTAATTTTCTCCATTTAAAAAAAATATAGTTCGTTCGAGTTTTTTATTTACTGCTCAAGTTGATGCGGAGCCTGGCATATAGACAAGCAAGCATCTTCGCACTTACAGATCGTACTAGTAGACTGTCTGTGTATCATGTTACTAATGAATAACATTTGGGGAAAACAATAAGTCTTTTCCTGAAAATAAAGTGTAATTATTATGGCGTGGATTATTTTTTCGAATTTAAAAGTTAACTGAAGATTTAAGCCCTAGTTTTGTACAAAAAGTATATTCTTTTTGCACACGATGTGCAAAGATAGATAATTCAACGTACTACTGAGCCATGCGTTCGGTGCCAGACCACCATTGGGTTGAAGAGTGCATGGACAGTGGGGGTTGTTCTGGCCCTTTGAAGGCAAAATTAGGTTTCTTGGTAGGCTTCCATGATTTGGACTATTCATATTCAACAAAACTGATCATTCTTGTACTCCTACTGGGTGTTGTTCTCATTCTCAACTTTGAAATCTGCAGTTTAACTCATCTAGTCACTTTCTGCTTTTCCAAGTTGAATGAATTACTATAAAAGTTTAAAGCATGTGCTGTAAGTTCTAAAAATGTCAGTGATAATCTACAAGTACACAATTAGTACTTCAATTTACAATTAGGTTTTAATTGTATAATTTTTTAAATTCTTTTTTGGCACCTTCATAATAAAAATTGAAAATAAAATTAAAACTATATATTTTACAATTTATTTATGTCATGTCATACAGAGTTAATATTAAATTAAGAATACTTTTTAATTCAATTTTCAAGATTTTAGATGTAATATTTTTGAAAGAATTTGAACTTTGGGATAGAAAAAAGAAATTCGAGAGATAATAAGTTAAAGTCCTGTAATAATATTCGTAAGTCGAGTAAAGTCCTGTATGAAGATGAAAAGATTTTGCATTCTATGCTCATACATATTTTGTTTGTGGGGGGAGAATCAATGGCTTAGTTCAATTTCTCAAACCAGAATACTAATGTACTAAACCATAAGATGGCAGAACACATTGCACCAAACTAACATTTCAATTGCATCTAAAAGCTAGCAACACGCTTTAAAGTTGGCATATCTTACAGAAGTCTGAGTTTCTGAAATTAAACGAAGAACATAACATGTTAGCATTGTTGAGAAGAAAGGAATTATCTGATTTTTGTTTGATTTCCCGTTCTTACTGGGTGCAGTAAAGGTCGTTTTAGTGGGGTTGCGATGTTGTCCACCAAACAACCAAAATCAAGGAAAGATGGAAATACAACGAGGCAAAAGTTGATATTGTTTTGATGGAAGTTGTATGACAAGCCAGCAATAATCCAGCATAGAATCAACTATTTCAACGATATGGGCCAAAATTGGCCGATGGGTATTCAAGCTAACAGGGAAATAGTACCAATATTATAGTCCTTAACAATGCGTTTGGATACTGTCCCCGCGCCCGGGGACAGTTGACAAGACATATTTTTCTGTCTTGTCCGGCGTTTGATTACCTGTTTTGTTGAAATTGGTCTCCGTCTCCAGTGTACAGCGACAGAAAATATCTGTCTGCCCTAATACCGTCGGACAGAATTAAACTTGTCCTGCCCCCGGAACAAAAGACGAAGCTCTTCGAAATTTTACCCCTCTCGTCTGACGCCTCCTGCTTTCTCTCCGTCTCCTCCTTCTTTCTCTCCGACGCCTCCTTCCCATCGTCCCTTCGTCCCAGACTGACGTTGCTCTCGGTGGGGTTGTGTGAACGGATCTCTGTCGTCGCTGCTCTCGCACGGTGGTGTTGGTGTCGCACGTTGCTCTCGGACGGTGGTGTGTCGTCTTCAACTGGTAAGTTGAGTGATTTGTTCTGTTGTTGATTTCTATCTGCTGCGTTGTCTTCACCATTCTGGATTGGGTCTACGTCGCATTTCTGAACTTTTATAAGATTATAGAACAATGGAAGTCATCGTCTTCTTCTTCTTCTTCTGCAACGTCCCTCTCTGTTGTTGATTTCTATCTTCTGCAACGTCCCTGTCTGAACAAATTTTTTTTTTAATTTATTTGTTTGCAACGACGTCTGTTGAGTTCTTCGGTTGAAATGGGTCTGTTGATTTCGTCTCAAATTTCACTGCAACGTATGGGTCCTGTTGATTTATATATATAAAACAATGTATGGAACAATCTTATACAATGGGTTCTGCTTTTTTTGTAGACAGCAAAGAGCTGATCTGAAGCCAACAGATACCCAGCATATAGCCTTAGCCTGTTAGTCGATCTGGGTAAGTTTCTTCCTATTGCTGTACTTGTACATTGCAGTGATTCATTTGCGGTTCATGCTTGGTAGAAAATGTAGCTTTCCAGAAACAATGAGACTTCATTGGTTTTCTTTTCCTCATTTCAAGATTGTTGCTTTCTTTTTCTGTCTCATTTTGATGAATCTGATGTGTTGAGAGAATCTGATGTGTTGAGAGAATCAGTTTGATGAATCTGATGTGTTGAGAGAATCTGATGTGTTGAGAGAATCATTTTGATGAATCTAATGTTATCCCAAGTGCCACATTTCAATAATGCATGTCGCTATTTATATACAGAATACATATGAAGGTTATACACGAGTATATCCATCTATGAACAAATATCAAATATATCATTTATTTTGGGATAAATTTTTAATAATAATTAGAGAGCGGATCTTCAACTTTATAATTTAAACCTTCGATCATATTGCCATTATAGCCTCTTGTCAAAGTATCCATATGTTAGGAAATTGCCATTATAGCCTCTTGTCAAAGTATCCATGTGAAACAGTATATGTTTATTCTTTATAACCATCAACTTAGAAGAAGAAGGGAAATTTTACTATGATAAGTGAATTTAATGTAATTTCCTTTAAACAATCATGTGCTCTCTTTATATTCTAATTATTTATTAGGTTTTCTTGTCTAATGCATTTCCTAATAAGAACTGTGAATGCAGTGCTTTATGGTTGTAGTGTTAACCAATTATTTGACAAACAAACTCTATCAGCCAAAATTTTGATTTGGGACAGACAATGATTCACTATGTCAGAGTATAAAATTGATGAAATGATGTCCATAACCCTTTCTCTCGTTTTGACTTTGGTTAAAAACTGGAGGAAAAGAAAAGCTTGAGTGCAATGTTGATTTTATTGTCAAACCTGTTGTTGTTCAACTCTTCTTTCTTTTCTGACTTATCTCAAATTTACTTGTTTTCCTGGTTAAGATTTTATGGCTGTATGTTATTAAAAATTAAAATAGACTTTTTAGCTGAAAATTTTGGGTATAAATGTTAAATGTGAAATAGTTCTTTCTCCAATGTGAACGTGTGTGAAACAGCATGTGTATTTCTTACACTATGCACATGAACTTCTTGTATGCTGAAGTCAAGTGTCAGAATAAAGAAAGTCCTACTATTTCTAATCTCCAAATTGATTTTCATTGGACCATTTGGGTGCTTTTTGTTCTATAGCATATGCCATTGCTGTTGTCAGCATAACAACACTGGTTGTTTGTATATCCTTTAAGACAGATGAAATGAAATAGCATGTCTGAACTGATTGAAGGTCTTCCAGACACTGTTGCTGATGTTTATACTAATATATCATAGAAAATAAATTATGATTCAATTTGATTAAGCATCCTTCTTATCAATTTCAAAGTTCTTAGACATAAAGAAATGGTTCGATTCTACAGCCAAAGATCATAGTTTTCATCACACCATTGAGCTTGTGCTTCTACCAATGTCTTCACCTCTATATTCTAGAAAAGAATACTCTATCACATTGTCGTGTCTAGTCAAAGACTTTTAAAAAATAATCATTTCTTCTTGAAGCACTCTATGATTGCACCCTTATGTATATGAACCATATAGAACAATCTACACTTTAATGAATATAAAATACACAAGTTAGGTTGTAGTCTTGTCAAAAATTTATAGACATTCGCTAAGTTTAAGCAATTGCTTGAAATTATCTTATACTAATTGGCTTTGTCAACATGTTAAATGCATTCTTTGAATTGTAAACCTTTTCCAACAAGATCTATCTAGATGCAATCATTTTCCCAATCTTGCTAGATCCCCCATCTACATGCTTAGTTCTTGCATGATGCACTTGGTTCTTTAATATATAAATGAAACTTTAACTATCGTAGTGTACTCAAACACCACTTTAATTAATGTTAACTTTCTTCATTAATGTTAACTTGGAGTTGCATGTGTAGATGAAATTCCAGTTTCTTTTAAGCCTTAATAACATAACCTTTGATACCTGTAAGGGGTTATATGCACTTACTTTGATACCTGTGAGGGGTTAACTATCTAATAATTCCTTAAGACATTAAGGAATTGTTAGATAGTTACATCCTACTACTATGTAATCAGAAATTTCATTAACTCATCAAATGTTATATCATGTAACTCATAATCAGACTGAACTATATACAAATTAATTAGCGAATCATAATTATCTTCCATCCCAATCTATACTCCACCATTATATTAGTAGTTAGAGTTTGTTCACACAGTAGGTATAAGGTATAAGGTATAAGATTAGCTTGGTGTTGATTCATAGCAGTGTATAAGTGTGACATTTTAGTTAACGATTAGTACGTTGTGAACTGTGTGCAGATTGTTGTTGAGCCCAAACATGGACAACTCGGGTCGTGAAGCGATATTTAAGGCTTTGACATGTTTAGATGTTTGGAATGGGGAGTTGGAATTAATGAAACTGATAATAGCAGTAGTATTGGCAATATATAGTAGAAAACGAAAGAGGGGTGATCTTGCATATGGGAGTAGGGCTTTGACAGTGCCATCAAGGGAAGCTAATATAAATAGGATTTTGCATGAGGGTG